>JAAXYX010000140.1:0-61243 GCA_036851915.1 Ptenothrix huangshanensis | reverse complement strand
CTGGGAGTTATGCTCAATGGTCGCGAGAGCGACTGGACTGACTGAGCGAAAAGGTATCGGGACTCGATAGGGAGTGGGAGTTAGGATGGCGAGAGTTCCCTAACATTAGCAGTAAGTACAATGGTATAGGATTAATAGGATGTAATAGCATAGCATCTAAATCCATATCACATCCCATCTACTCGGCACTCGGACTCTACATTCTAAGTAAGTACATACACTACATACATGCCTCCAATCCTACACTTCCAACAAATTCACACTCAACAAGAACAAGCATCAAATCCTAAGGTTCCTTTTCATTTTGAACATTTCAAACTTTTTTATTGACGGTAGTAAAATTTACTCTACTGTTACTGTTCTGTCTACACGCGTATTATCATTATCTGTCTCCTCGTCGACAGTCCTCAACACTCGGACTATCTGTAGACCACAAAAAGATAGCAACAGGGAGCGTTACCAAATGAGAATGGGAAGCACATGTACTCACTCACTACTTCCCCACAACTTAAAAGTTGAGTCGTAAAAAAAGGTCGAATTGAGTACAGACGCACGATCAACTTCTTTCCATTCTACAATCGGTTCAATTTGCATATCCCAACCCCAAAACTAGAGACAAAACATGCTCCTTCTCATTTGAATTCGGAGAGTAAATGGTCACAAAAAGAGAAACAAATTAAATGAGAACAACCACCACAGGTAATAATAATAATTATTATTACTATTACTATAAATACACCAACATACATGCTTAAATATCTTTAGCAATTGTCAACGTGCAAAGTCAAACAAAAAACAATAACAAATAAGTACGTTTTCTTTTCATGTTCTCATTTGTGACTCCATTACAACTTCTGTCACCGTGCATAATTTTAAATCTAATTACCTCTGTATTCATTTCTCCTACTACAAGCAGTTTTGGTGTCGTCGCGTTACACTTTTCCCCATATTTAAACTCAATTTAACTTGTAAAATAATGGGGTGATATTTTGTGCCAGTGACATTGGAAATTGAAGAACGACAGCGACAACGACAACGTAGGAACGTGCATCCATGCCAAGATGAAATGAAAAGTACTATATAGCGGACTGATAAACATATGAAGGCAAGGCAAGATGCAGACTCTTCCAATTTGATGTCTACGTTCGTTTGCATATTGCATAGAGAGAGGGTAAGTACTGAGAATTGAGACTGGGGATCTAGATTTAAAAACTGTTATTACTGTTAGTAGCATTTAAAAATGAATACAATTAAGAAAACGAAAAAGATGTTAAAATGCCAGAGTATAGACAGTAGTATATTCTTGTATCTGGGATTGTCTTCTTTTCTTTGTTCTATCTAATTTGGCAAACAATCAATGAATAACCTACCTACCTGTATCAGGTAATCTGAATCGTAATCATACGAAACAATGGGGAAAAGAGGGAGAGTTGCATGATGATCAGTAATCATGTCCAACTGTGGATACCAAACCGTAAACTGTCTTGCCTTACGTTTATGTCTTACTCGTTCCTTCACCCTGTTACATAGTGATTTGATTTGGTATTTTACTCATGATCTGCTTGCACATAGTGCAATGCAATTTGGAATTTATTCTACTTGTCTTCCATGACTAAGGGCCTGAGAATTATTCTGAGTTGAGAAGTATGTAGGTACCTAGCCAAATGATGCCTACTATAGTTCTAGTACTGAGGTGTATTATATTTTATATTATATTATATTACAAATTGTAAGCATGTGCATCCGTAAACGACTGCTACTGATATACCCCTACCTATCCACATTAAGAACTAGCAATAAAAAATAGACGAATCAGATAGTCACAGATGACAGAGCAGGGTTAGAGAGCCATTAGCCAGGCCAGAAGCAACCTTGTTGTTGTTTCACATTCATAATGATTGTTGCATTTGCATCTAATCCAATAATTCCTCCATCCATACCTACTTTCACATGCAAATGCAGCACGCAAATTATTATGTTTCACAGGCAGTAGGCAGGTATGTACATCTGTAATACCAAAACTCTAAACGTGATGGATTGGACTGGATTGGATTGAATTGAATTGAATTGAATCGAACTGATTGCTGATTCTGACCATACGGTAACAAGAACGGAATCCAAAGTGAGTATGCAAGTATTAGTATGTATCCGTGTAAGATGACTGATGCTCATTGCCATCATGTAATAATAATTATTGTAATCGTAATGCTAAAAGCCTCAAAAATGATACAATATCATTTCGTTTGATTGATGGTGGCATGTAATAGCAGTATATTGCAACTTACAGGTAATGGTAATGAGCCTGAGAATTCAATTAGCTTAAATTAAATTGCACGTACCTTGGGCCATTGCGGCCATTGCCGTCAGTATGAAGATCACGGGTAATCCCATTTTGGACACGATCAGCTTCTCAACCTTTTCTCAATCTCTTGGCTCAGATACACAGTTCAGTACCGTCGAATTACAGGAATAAACAATATTTCTACTTGATTGGGTGATGACCGCAGAGTCTGAGGTCAAATTTTATAAACTGGGGTTTCTTCTAATTATTACTGTCGCTACCATTCCGCTAGAATTACAACGACAAAAATTCAGCACAGTGCAGAGGTGGAAAACCACGATAAGTATTTTAAAATAAAATTGTGAAAGAAAAACTTGCGAATGGGTTTCAAAATTGTGAATTAACGAAATAGGGTTGATGGTTTTTTACTTGATTTAGTAAAATATTTGAGCGAAAGAGAAAATTTAGATAAAACTTTCTGATGGCGACGATGGTCTTGTGGTCTTCTGTGAGACGAGAATAAAGCAGTTGATGCTGGTTGTTGGACAGTTGGACAAGAACTGCATGAGTTTTGACAAGGGCGTCAGCTCCAACTATATACCTTCTCGTTTCTCGTCTCAACGCCAAGACAAGAGAACAGGGCAGAAAGGACCAAGAAGCACGGTTGTTGTTACAGCTCCTGATCTCTTTGTTGTGAGCTCTACTGTATCTTACCTGTGCAAATTAATTTCACATTGGACAAGCAGGGAGCCAGACCAGCAGAATGTATGCAGAATCACTCAAATCCAATCAGACTAACAAACAAACCAATCAACAGAGACGACAAGACACAAGGGTAAAAAGTCATGTCATGCCAAATCCTGGGATAGGAGTCGTAATAGAAGTTATAGAAGCCCTACGCGTCTCTTTCGCTCTTCTAAATTCCAATTCTAACATCGCAGTATGCACATAGCAGCTCGTGTCTTTCTTATTCTCAAGTACCTGCCTACAGTTTGGATTTAGTACAACCATAAACCAACAATATAATTAAATTAATTATGTATGTACACGAGAAAAGTGGGAAGAGCTAAATACTTAAATATTATCAATGGCTATGCACGGACTAGCCGCTTCCACCGGTTCATTCACTTTAATACTCCACATTTATAAATACACCCATCACATTTTATATCTCTACTTTGTTTCTAGGTGTACCTACTTTAGTATTTATGAGTTTGACTGAAAAAGAACCACCAGTACTTCATCTTATCTGAATCAAGATCAATTTCTTTATCTTACATCGAATGCTGCTGAGTAAATGTGTAAAACGAAATCATATTTCTCATGTGGAACCCTAATCAGCTACAATCTGCTACCGTAAATACACGAAAAAATAAAGTTGTATCAGCTGAGACATCATCTGATTATTAAGGTGATACACGCCCAATACAGTCGAACTCTCGGAAATGTCTGGTTTGTTCCTCATATCATGGCCTGGTCTGGTCTGGTAAATAAAAATAAAGTAAGGAACAAAGTTACAAATACAAATACCAATGTAAGGTACTCCAAACGAAGGAATCAGGAACAAGCTAATTATGTAAGTAGGAAGATGTATTTATATTTATAATAATAAAATGACGTCAGTTCAGCTTAGGGCGCAATTTCTGGTCCGAACCACTAGTTTGTGCCGTGCCTTATCGTCGATAATCGATTCCATCGTTCCAATTATTTTTTATGTTGTTTCCTGTGGCATCCCTTAATAAATACAAGTACGAATACATGCGTACATACCGGTCTTGGCTATAATTATCTAATTGGAGTAATTAGGTAGCACTACCACTCAAGTAAGAAAAGTTTATGAAAAGGAAACGAAACGTAAAATTACTTAATTACTAAATGTAACACCGATACACGGTTCGATTCATCAAAGAGGTTTAGGGTATATCAGTAATTATAGGTAGGTAGGAACTTTGGGGAACAAAGCTCGAAGAGGTAAAAAGTAAAACCAAAGCCACTTTCATACAGAGTTGCTGTTTTACTCTTACCATTGCATTGCTGTTGCGGTAGAATGGTAAAAATCATGAAAAAGAGAGTTTAATGTAAATAAGCTTATTTTTAGGATTGTTTCTCTCTCGCTCTCTGGGAAACCAAGTAAGTAATCTCATATCTGCATAAAGTGTGAGAAACCTTTCATTTAAAATGGCAACCTTACCATTGCCCGTTACATTGGGTAAATAGGAGCAAAATGCTGTGTATGTAGGTAATTACATAGTTGAATTGTCACTAGTGCAGTTAGTGCCTCCTGCTTACAACAAGTTAATGGACCGTATGACACTACGCTATATTCGAATCTGTGCCTGCCTGTATGTAGGAGACTCTTTTTGGCTCCGTGCTTCTGTTTATTGAATATATGGATGGCTGAGTTTGAATTTCAATAATATATGACGGAAAAATTGTATGTGTCTTTGTATTAATTATTATGTAGGATAGGTTTATGTTCGTAGCCCACCTTTCCTTGTACCAATACCCAATACCAATAGGAAGGACATCAACGACACAACAAGAGCAACCACTATCTGTATACTACATTCTGGTCACTACCAGTGACGACTAGGAGTATGTCATGACATGACTCGATCGATGACTCGTGTTCTTCCATTTTCAACTTACCTCCTATGCCTTACTCTTGCCTGATTGTATAATTACCTGCAACCTGCATTTCGTTCGAATGGAAACGGAATAAATAATAATCTGTTCAGCGTCATATAAATGCATGTAAAAATGCACACAGATGGACAGATTTTATTAGTTTCAAATGCCTGAACTAAAGGATGGATGGCAGACAAGGCAGTACTGAGAAAAAACTAAATGTAAGATACACTGTAACCTACTTGCTCACTTGAAATGGCTCCGTTATCTCATCGTGCTCACATTCCGCCACTATTCTCTTCCTTATGCCTCCTAAATCCTCCAACATCAACACCAACAACCGTACAATATTATTGTACTTCATGCTTGTAACTTCTTGGAATATACACCCACTGGGTTTGTTCTTAGTTGTGTTCTTGATTTGGATTTAGAACCTAGTCTTTTACAACTTTACGATACGATTTTAAGTTTTTCCTGGTGCTAATGCCGATGGGGATGATCCATACAATGTTTTTGGTTCTTCCTAACGACCGGTATATATATTATGATAAGGATATCACCGTGTCCGCACACCATTCCACGTACAAGTTTTACGTCCTACAAGAATATTTTGCTTAAGCTTAAAAGTCTTTCCTGAAAACGATAGAGAATCAGCATGTAATTACTATTACCACAATATGTAGTTTTCTGCAACGTATCAAATCCAACTTAAAAGTATGGTACGGTGCAGATGAGCAAAGACTAAGTAATCATATACCTATAATAACGTACCAATGTAATTTGGTGGATATACAGTGAATATGATCAGGGTTAATCGTTGTAAAGTAAAGATAGTTCCAGTTCCAATTCATGGCTGTATAAATATACAATCTGATGAGTAGCGATAAAAGACAGGTTGTAAGTTTTTTTTTACCGTAGACGATGCCAATTCAAAACGAGATACATTTTGTTAGATTGTTCTACAGTACTAAATAGTAACAGCTGCTTTCAGATTTGAGTTGGAGTGTTTAGTTAAATGATTCCGTGTCAAAAGCCAAAAGTACAGGGGGAATAACAATAAACACATTAAAAACTAAAGTACCTTACTAAAAAATCAAGATTAAGATGCAAGTCAAAAAATTGGGTGCACACACGTGGTTTTTTTTTATGAAACATACGTTGTTTGCTTTATTGTTGACTCTGACTGATGAGATAATTCACACTGAGTCCATATTCGACGACGACGAGTCTTGATTTATATTATTGTAATGAATGTAGGTATATATATCTGAAAGATGTACGTGTTATTTTAACAATGCGCATTACAGTTTTTTTTTGATTATATAGCAATAATTTGACTGATGTCTGACACAATATTTTTTAGAGGATTCGAAACTAAAGAGAGGGTTTTAAAAAAATTAATAGTAAATCAAAATTGCACAGACAATAGTAATTAAGTAACTAAATGTTTTACATGTAAGTAATGTAGGTAAGTACCTAGTATGTATAATTATTTTGCAATATTATATCGTTCTTTTTTATATCCGTTATATTTCGTTCTTGAAGCCGGAGGACGTCTGAAGTTGACACGGTATGGAAAAGTACTCGGAATTTTTCTTTTCTTTATTTTTTTACTTTCAACTTTAGGGGACAATATAAAAATAAGGGAATCAAGTGAGGCAAGCCTGTTTTTACGGGCCCATCATGGCTGTGATGTACAATCTTCACTACTGCTGTGTGTAGCTTGAGAAGTTTATTTTTACCTCTTCCATTCATTATTGTTTCACACAGCCGTTTGGTGAAGTTATGTCTACATCAAGGCATATTTTTGGATCCAGGAGCGAGTTCATAGCTGCTTGGTAATCCAAACTGAAATGACAAAAATTAGATTATTATCAAGCTTAAGATTTATTCAGTTGATAAAACTGAATTCTGTTTCTTTGTTTGCATGTTGAAGTTGCGGAAATGAGAAAGAATTGGAGCATACCTTATATGGGTATCACAACCGAGCTGGACAGCGGACTTTGACATTAATTCAGAGACCCGCGCTGCAATCAAATAAACGTACATACCATTAGTTTGGAATACCTCTACGTATTTATCATTTGAATTTTGAACACAATACGTTTAAGCATTGTATTCTAAAATGGTTCCTTTATAACAGGTCGTCAATGTTTTCGAGCATGTCAGTACATGTTCGTAAATTAGTTCAGAGTGTAGTTGATAGTGATAAGAAAAAAGACAAAAGTCAAAGTATAAAAGTTGAAACAGGAAATTGAAACTACAACAAAAGCCAATTGACAAGTAAAACGTTTTAGTTCTAGTATATCACTGCCTGTCTAGTTAGTACAGGAAAAAAGTTTCTTTTTCTGCAAGATTTAAGACTGTTTTATTATAGGATACATCTAATAAAATACACAAGTCAGAAGTGCTAAATGATAAATGTTAAATCCGAAATAATGACTTGGAAATGAGTTCGTCAGTCAGGCGTAAATCAATTTGTGTGATATTTGTTTCACTTTCTTATTTCTTACTAACACTAACACTACTATGTTACACATGGTTGTCTAATTGTCCGCTTGATTTATTACAGTGGATTCGTTGTGATTTGTGATTACCATCTGTTTTAATGGACTGAAGACGCCATCGGAGTTGTTCATTTTCGTACTGAAGCTGAGTCACTTGACCTACGGCTTGAGCAGCATTATCTTCGGCCTCTTGATGTTTTTTCTGTACATCCTGCTTATCAGTACGACTTTTCACCAGTTGAGCATTTAAATCTTCAACTTTGGCGAGGAGGGCTTTATTTTGCTCCCTACATGAACTCAAGTCTTCTAGAAATGACTTTTGCGTCAAAAGTTCCTGACGCAGATTCCGGATCTCTTCATTCCTCATTTCAATCACAACTTGAAGGGAACTGATTTCTTTATGAAGTAATTCCGTGGTTGTCTGTACAGGAGTATAAAAGACATGATTATGGTCATAACGATTTTCTAACTTTTATTTTTATTTAGATTTTGTTAGCACCCTTGTTCGTATAATCAATCCAATTAGATATATTACGATAGGGAAAACAAACAAGATAAAAGAATAGTAAGAATTTAAAGTAGTTTATCGTTACAACAGGTACTCAATCATTATTACTGTGATAATCAAATCACATCGTAAAATCTGTCATTCATTATCTGATGAGTACTAAATGTAAGCTTCTTTTCTATACGTGGTACCCGTGGGGTGCATATAATTTATTGCTAGAACGGTTTTTGTATTTCTCATAATATGATAGAAAGTTATGTTTTTAGGATGTATCTTGACAAACTTACATTTGCTGGTTGTGGTGAGCTTAGAGTTCTTTTAATCACTTGATATTTGACCTCCTCTTCCTCCCGACATTTGTCTTTAATGGCCTCTAACTCTTCTTGATACTTCCTTTTTAGTTTCAACGTTTCATCTTCACACTCAGACAAAAGTTGTTCCTTTTTACTTAATTCCACACCCACTAGAAAACAATTGTAGACAAATACACATATGATCAGCACATGAAGTATTTACTTTGATTTATTAGGTGTATTTTATTATTTGGTTAATCTTTTCCTCTTTTAGTAAGGAAAACATGATTGTCGGTATACGGACAAATACCCCGCAAACTTATGATTTGACCAACATTTTCATTCAACTTAAACCCGTCGTACGTGGTCCTGACAAATAGGTGCTAACTGTTTTCCCTAAACAGGCTAGACAACAGGAAAAAATGATGTAGTTGCATCTTTTAACAATCTGCCTATTGCCCCTGGCCTCTCAGCCTCTGACTCCGACACTGCCCCTCCTGTGAACTTCACTTTTCTCACAGTACACTGAACCACCTCTTCCCATTTACTGTCTACGTCTACTGTCTAGTTTGCCCTGCTAACTTTTTAATTCAATCCACAAAGCAATTCAATCTCTTTAATTTACATCAACACCAGTATTAGTTACTCCAACCCGAACCATATCAAAGATAATGTAAAGCAGGCTCGAAAATTCCCAATGGAATGATTTCCAACACTACTTGTCTATGCATAATCATTTCAATCATAAAATGTAGCGGTGCTCTTAATACTTTTTTTGATTTAATTTTTTTAGTGTTACTTCGCCAGCAGCTAGAAAAATAATCAGGAGCATAGAACAGAATATTTACAGCCATCATCACCGCGATCAACAACAGCAGCAAACAGGTTCATTCTCTACTTTTTATTTTTAGGGGA
This sequence comes from Ptenothrix huangshanensis, assembly GCA_036851915.1. Classification (NCBI taxonomy): domain Eukaryota; kingdom Metazoa; phylum Arthropoda; class Collembola; order Symphypleona; family Dicyrtomidae; genus Ptenothrix; species Ptenothrix huangshanensis. The sequence continues at coordinate 52,111 of JAAXYX010000140.1, read as the reverse complement.
ATCAAATGCTACTTGCATATAGATAGCTTTCGAGAATGAATAATTAAATTATCTTCTTGATACCGGTATTGAAGAAGTAAATAACATGTAGGCATCAAGATAATTTTATTACTGCGTATCCCTCCTCAAACCTACATCAAAGTACATGTATGAAGAAAACAAGATTCTTTCATCTACCGAAACAATTGGAGTACATTAATTACATGGGTAATAATATACCACCATACTGACACACAAAAAAATCAATTATTTTGGACAAAAATTATCCACCAGTTTTTAAATGTGTAATTATTCCCGAGTCCAACCTTCAGCATGCCATTCAATAATACTTATGTATGTATAACATTCTTTTGAGCTCTCCTGCAGATTATAAGACAGATGATTACACGATAGGATAACGTTTCCCAAATATAGTGGGTATTGTAAAGTGTAGATAAAAAACTGCGTGGTCTTGTTGTAATGTTTTTTTTGATAGTAAATCCTTTGTGCGTACGAAATAAGTGTCAAGTCCTTGAATAATTTTATTCAGTATGTGGCAAAAATAACCCATCCCAAGTCAGGATGAAGATAATATATAGTACACCTAGTGAGTTCGTAACATGACAATTTATTTCCACCAGTTAGTTGGCTTGGACCCATTTATAGCCATGTGTACAAGCTCTCGCCCGCCTGTTTACTACCTATAATTCCCCAAACGCACTACACTACAGAACTACAGACTACAACTCTTTCACGGAACTCATCCGGTCTCACTATTTCTGTCTCACTCACTGATTGCTCCCTTCATCTCCGTCTGCATGCTCGTCGTACATGTCTCTCGTGAAATGTGCATGCACATGGTTCAAGAGCACGGACTGAAGTGATAACAATGTGTAGATGGGTAGACGCATTCAATTCAAAGACTCCGGACAAATCAAGTTTACAAATGTGGCAGTTGTAAATTGGTGTGTAGGCTTATGAATAAAATAAACGCTCACGCACAGTATTTATCTCTAACACAATAAATAATAAAGATCGATCAAATTATTACTTTTGGAATTGGAAAAAAAATCTCGATCACTATACTCACATTCTTTAAGCTTCTCCACCTGAGACTCGTCTGTCTTCCGCATGACAGCGAGTTCTTCCTGGATACACTCTCTCTCCCTCTCAAATTCAACTCGAAGGTTCTGGATTTCCTCAAGCCTCTCAAGTGCTATAATTACAAAAGAGATGTATCATCGCATCATAAATCAGTTTGTAGTATATATTTATTTACTCATGCTATTATACTTTATGCTTTACGCCTAATTTAAGTCAGTATTGAAGACAGAATGTTTACGACCTTCTAGGTTGAAAAATTTGCCATAATAATAATAATAATAACCACTGACCTAGTTGATCTTCTCTCTGTTGAGCTAATGTTCTTTCCTCCAATAGATTTTTCTCCAGAGTCGTTCTCTGCAACGCAAACAAGCATAAAAGTCATGAGGATCATTTGTACAGTTAGTGATTAGCATTTTAATTTTAAATCAATTCAAACTACCAACATGTCTAATATGTTATGTTCATGGGGTATTTGTCGACAGAAGTGCAAAGTACATATGCACGTGTTTCTACTACATTTAATTTAATGCATATGTGTGTATGCTATAAAGCAAAGCTCCTCTAGGCAACTCCGTTTACTACACCTCCTATACACGTTGATAATGATGACGATGATGATGAACTCAACCTTTTTATTTCTCTATTAACTTGCAATAAAATTACAATAATTTTGCAATTTTGGGTCCTGACTTGCCTTAGATTAAATCACCAATGACATGCAATCCACATGTGCAACCTACACAACGATATTAATATTGATTGCTCGCTACTCCACACATACCTACATATGTGCATTCAAAGAACAAAATATGAAGATCAGAACAACGAACAACATAAATAAACTTGTGATGCCAAGGGATATTTTTATGCCCACTTGTTAAGAAAAAATACATCTCAGCATCTTGACGGTTATGGTTAGTCTCCACTCTCCATAATAATATGCCCATATTGGGGAACCTGAACTTGTTTCTTCCCATTCTGTCATGACTTGGCGAACTTTACGATGTGGACACCACATTCTTTTCCTTTTCTTGTTCAATCAAATCATTCAGACTCGGTGCTTGCATGCGTGCGTAAATGCATTTGATTCAATTCAATTGTTCAAGTACAAATATTATGATGGGAATGACACGAAAAATTGATGGACGATGACTACTTTGAAGCTCGTAGGTAGATATTACCATGTACTTGCAGTAAAACAGCAGGTTGAACCAAAAGACACAATGATGTTCGTGATTTGTCATTTATTTATATGATCATGATCATCATATTGTTGTTGTGCGTACTATATGTGGATTTATGGAACTTTCGTAGTTGTGGTTGTGGTGGTACACGGTACACTTGACCAGCATACTCCCAAAGTGTCGCATAAATTGTACAGATTAATATTAGAGACATGTCTTCCCATATACATAAATAGCGTGGTGCCTAGGCAGGTGGTTTTTCCGAATCTGAATTAGAATCAGAAACTAAGTGGTAGTTGTGTGTAGTTTGCACACAGTGACCAAGATCAAGTGACAATGACACTTTCACTCCTATCAGACTTGATCCACGTCAGAATATCAACTAACCACAGACTGTAACTGTCATCGTTATAAAACTATTAAAATCACATAAGCTCGTTCCATCCCATATTTATCTCCATATCTTTATCTCTATAAGGATTTTCCATGCTCTTGTTCTTGACAACTCTAAACTTGACCAAAAGGGACTTTAGCACAGAACTGAACACAAGAACTGCACATATCCTTTGGACCCAACCAAGGCATTTCCTTTAAACGTAAATATGCGTAAGTAAATATGATATCTAACTGGGCGGCCTTGAACTCGATTCTACATTTTAATAAATTTTGGGTTTCTCTACATCCACAAATTAACTTAAGTATAAAATAACCATGTATTGAGATGTTGCTGTCATAATAAAAGGTGCGAAGCAACTAATCGTTTAAAATACATACAAATATTATTGCTGTGTAATTGAAACGAAAGTTGATGGCATAGTTTTGTTTTTGTCTTTGCCCAGAAACCGATTGATTATAAATAAAAATTTTAACTTTGCTCAGCTCCCTATAAAGACATGGTTGGCAGGTACCTTGATAAAATCTAATAAGTCCATGTCTAAACTAGGAGATGGAGATACATTCATTTTGGTGTAATGACAAAAAAAGATGACTGCTACATTAAGTGGTACAAACAGTGTACAACTAATTAACATGGGAACAAAATATGAAGGCAATTTGTTATGTGGCATCACATTTGTAGCATCTGTTGTGGAGCATTTTTTGTAAATTTATGACTGGAGAAGTGGAGTAGGGTGTGGGGGTCGTAGGACGAAAGAAGAAATGATTACCTCAAAATCAAATTTTTGAGCTGCAATTATCGTTGCAAGAAATCGTTGATTTGAAGATTTGACGTCAGCCTCCATCTTAAGTTTGGCTGTACTCAAGCACGAGTTGGAGAGTTCCAGTTGATTTTTCAGATCTGCTATTAAGCCATACTGAAGGTTGAGCTCTTCTTTTAGTCGAGAGTTCTCGAGTGTAAGAGCTGCAGTATTACTACAAGGGGTGGTGGGTGCGTTATTGTTTGTGTTGTCCACTATGAGATTATTCGATGTCACCGGAGGATTTGCCAGTGAAGTACTATTTGGTCGACTGACAACTGGGTTGGTGGTGAGACCATTTTGACTTTTGTGTGACTGGTTACTAGTTGTAATATTAGGACTGGTGGTTGAAACATGACTTTCAGAATCTGCCGTCACTAATTTTCCATCAGGTCCCATACGATTCCGATCTATATTTACAAAAAAAAAAATAAAAAGTACATCATTAGTCAGTAATTCACTTCACATTGTAATTAAAACGTCCGTTATGAGCCACTTATTGCCATCAACACCTGTAAAGGAGTTGCAATTACTAATGCCGTAGGTCATATTTGGTCATTAGTTATGTATGAGATGTTCGTATCAATTAGAATGTAATTACCAACCAACTAATTCAAAATACTTTGCTCCTAATTAATTCATTAATGGAATCGTTTGACTCGTGCATTAATTTAACGATTTCGAATCCGGATTCAGTGCATAATTTTGATAATTTAGATGTAATTTAAATGCGATTTTACGTAAGAGTTTCTCTGATTATAATCTTACATAGTGCTTATACAGAATAAAGAATAAATAATGATGGTGTATACAATAAATTAAAGTATTGGCATTTTGAATTTTTAAAAAGCACCATTGAAATCCTCAAATGACCATGCAATTTCTTTAGTTATTGTCATTGTTGTTGTGTGTTTGTGACCTCTTATTTATAGGCAATGCATACAATGACGTCACACACATATTGTACGGAGCTCGTTAAGAAAGCTATGACAAAAAAAAAGATTGTCTGGAAAATAATACTAAAAAATAATTATTACTGATTTGTACAGGGCAGATGTGCCCGTGCAGAATTATGACTATTTTTATTACTCTCTTAAAATACTCAGACAAGCTGAAATTTTAATACTGAGAGAGCAGCTCAACTCATCATGAACTTGGCAGTGTTGCATTGTCTGTAATAAAATTAAAATGAGCCAGTGTGCAAGCACACCAATAGATTTTTTTAATGATGCATTTAACGAAAGCCATAACTCCAAAAACCAATCATACGTGTGTATAATCCACACAAGAAAAAAACCTTAATTACCATTACCTGCCAAGGTGTATCGTACTAAGATATTACAATTATTACAAGTAGGTATTACAGTTAGAGGTAAGTCTTATGTATAGTAAATTTGAATTTTAGTATTTTGTATCGTACATTGAGCAGAAACTAACCTTGCGTACCAGCCACACATAAGTTTTTCTCATTTTTCCCATTTTCACAATAGTTCTTATTCTTATCCTGCTCATTCACATGATTCTGATTCTGAGCATTTTTCTGATCAGGATCTTTATTACTATGGCGATCACTGATCTTGGGACTGGTATCAATTAACATTGGTAGTCTAGAATTATGAAAGTTGCTCTCATCTTTTGACTCAATTCGAGGACTGGAACTGTGAGTATTCTTTTCATTCTGCTGAACAATCTCCCACTCGGAAATATCTTTACCCCATAAACTTTTGTAATGAAAGTCTTCACTGTGATGGTTGTAGAGAAGAATCTCTCCAGAGCCCTGATTCGAGCATTTCTCCTCCGTGGCTAGAAGTGCTTCACTCAAGTCACACTTGAACGTTCCATGAACGTGAAGATGAGATTTTTTCCCAGAGTTCCCTAAATTCTTGATTTTCAATTTGGCCTTTGCACTTTTTGAACGACTAGGCCAGCAAAACATTTTGATTCGGTCTCTTCCCCAGAGACAGTCAGCTACTGAGTGAGGGAAATGCAAGGAAGGAATTGGGTTTTGGTTGTGATTTTCTGAGAAACTAGCAAGGAATGCACTTCTTAATCTCCAGATACTTGGTTTTTTGTGTGTGCTTGTACTGTACTCGTATGAGTATTTGCTGGTTGCAATTGAAAGGGAGTCACATGGAATCCTCTACAATTTCATAGCCTCTTCATTAGACCCATAATAATACAAGAACTGTGCTCCTAGTCAATAGTCAGATCCTACATTACAATTATATGTGATTGCTTGCTTCCTCGTGTCCAATTGATGCCGTGAAACGAGAAGAATGCACAAGTCGGTGGAGGTAAAAAAAAATAAGAACCGAACCACCGAAAGGATGTATATTTAATGTACGAGACCAATTACACCTGACGAAACCAAGATGCAGTTGTAGGGCTTTCGGCTCAATTAATACTCGGTAGCTGAATGCATAAGTCAATGACCAACTAGGAGCTAGAGCCAACTAGTAAACCCGTGCAAGTGGAGGAGGAAAAAATCCTTTGGCTTTAAAACACACAACGGAACACAGAAAACGCACACCACTACCGCACAACACCACCACTGCTTACTACTTTTTTGACTTTGTTGTTTATGTGAGTAGGTACGTTCAGATCTTATCTTCTACGACATACGTTTGCCTGCTCCTTTTCCTTCCTGAATCTGAATTTGAATCTTGTCTTCACTTCTCCAAATTACACATAATTCCTTCATACATTGCATTCCGAGCTCGACTTCTTATACATTTCGCCTCTGGCTGGACATTTTATATTTCACTTTCTGCAACTGCTCCTTCTTACTCCCGTGAAACATTTTACAGTCTCTAAATTACAATAATTATTACTGGCGCTCTGTCTGTCTGTCTGTCTGTCTATTTTATCTTTCTCTCTCTCTCTCTCCGCTCGTTATCTCCCTCGACCTATGTGTGCCTATGTCCCTTTATTATCTGCTAGCTTGCAACGAACAAACGAATCCGACTGTGTCTATGCAAACGCAAACCGTCCAAATTCATATTTAGCAGACACAACCACTTCCCCTAAACAGCCTAAACTGTATAGGAAATTAAAAGACAGTTGCGATTCGAGTCGTGGACGAGGACGAGGACGAGAACGAAGACAAAGACGAAGACGAACACCACCTGCTGTCCTGTCACTAGCGGGTAGCGGGTTACGAAAATGAAAACAAAATCTGTCCTCCCCTTTCCCTACATAAATTACTAGAATAGTAATTATAAAGAAATGAGCGTCTCTAATATACTTTTCCCACGAGAATCGCAATTACTCTGTTCATCAGATTTCTATGAGGTGATATCCACTAGTGAATTATGTTCAGATCAGATTCAAATCAAATCTCTCAATACGAAGTAAAAAAATTTCTTTGCAACCACCCGTATTTAAATATTACGATGGTTTAATCCGTAGTTATGGTATTTCACATTGTTACTTCATGCTAATTACATGATGATGATGATCACACCGACACTCACAGCACTGATGACATTGATACTTTGTTTGACTTGACTTGAGCGTGAGGAGCAACAGGAGGCAAGGAGGCACCCATGCAAAGTTAAGTCCACCACTAACTCGATTACAATTTACAATTTACAATCTTCCTTGCCGACTCAACTGTGATAATCCAAATTTAAATGTAATCGATGGCGTATTAAAATGAGTCATAATATGATTTAATCAAGTCAACAAAATCCCAGAGGTCTTTAGTTCAAATTCAAATTGAAACTTCACATTTTGATTTTTCCATTAATATGCAGTTCACAACCAAACACGAAAACCACATTGATATTTGCTCACTTTGTTGGGTCAGGCAGGCCAGGCCAGGCACTGACTATTCAGCTTCAGCTTGGAATCAGAATCAGAATCAACCCTTCTACACTTGACATGATCGTGCTAAATACTGAATACTGGATGCTGAATTCCTCAAGACAAGTTTGCAAGGTGGGGAGCAGAGAGATGTGGTGGTGGCATGGGATGATATGATGATGATGATGATGATGATGAGGATGATGGTATGCACGTAAGTAGGTACATACGCAATGCACACAAGTACCTACTCACTCACACACAATGTGTGTAATTATCTCAAGACTCCGTCTCTCTCTGTATACCTTCAGCTCTCTATAAAGACACACACTTCACATCCAAGTAACCAACTAACTCTCATTGTCTCCCTGCTTCCTTACATCTCTGAATTGAGTCGATGAATGGATCAAGAGACAAGAACTAACTGCTTGTTGTCTTCCTCTCAGACTCATGGAGATTTGCCTCTCTCTGTCGACTCCGTATACAAGATACTCTCTTTCTTTCTCTCTCTCTCTCTCCCTACAATCTCAACACCGTACACTCTCTGCTCTGTTCTGTGACTGTAAGTGAGTGAGGGAGGAAGGAGGTTCTGAAGATCACGACCAAACACAACAATATACAAAAATCGTATAGGTAGCTTGGCTTTGGCTTTGGCTTTGGCTTCAGAGCTACGTTCTACGTTGGTGCTACGAGACGAGAGGAGCTTGCATTGTAAGTTTGTGAGCACAAAAAAATTTAAGGAGCTAACTTATCCTCAGCTTTAAAGCTGCTTTAAAGGTTTCAGCTTCCACGTTCGACTCAAACCTTACAAAAAGAAATGTATCTACCTACCTACAGATAGTGCAATTGCGATGGAAAGCCAATGTGAACTGTGGAACTTTTCGCTGCTCGCTCTTCCACACGAGAACTTTAAAGTTTGCATCCATCCATTCCATTCCATTTTCCTTTGCATCCATGCCATGGCAGTGAGTGCGGAACACAGAAAGTCATAAAATACAATATATATGCTTCCTTGCCTACCACTACAACTGCAAACTACCAAGTCAACCACTTTAACTACACGAGAACAAGACCGAGACCAGCAGAACCTGCATTATATTATTTTATACACTCATCTAATAGCAAAGGTGGTAACAGTCCGTCTCATCGTATCGTATACCAAATGTTACTATTACGATTACGCTGTTACGATACGAAGTGAGGCTAAAGAGAGAAGGTGGAATATTATTATTATATTATTGTGGAGCCATTGGATTTGCAATTGTGTGCAGAGCTAGAGCGTCACATGAAGCATTCACAATTCAATCCAATAATATCCTTATCCTTATTACCAAGTATTGCAGAGGTAGCCCCAATAACCACCTCTTTAACTTCACTGCCTACCTGTAATGATCGTCATTACTTTTATCATCCTCATAACAATATCTGCACATTTTAATCTCTATGCGTTCACGTTCTTGCTAGTGGTTCATAATTTTCTTAACTGCGTGTGTGTGTATGTCCGTGCCTGCACATAATTATAATAGACACAGTCTATGTTTATACAATGTAGTATGTAGTGTGTCTCTATACTCTATCTACAAGCATCATATGTATAGGAATACTGAATTGAGAACTAGCCAGATGCACCCAGCTTTCCCGCTTCTCTATTTCCACATAGGCCTTGGACGGAAAGGTAAAAATTTTAATCCTCCACTCTCTGCTACCACTTTAGGCTTTTTTGGCTCTGCTTCTACAACCGCTGATTTTTACAGGAGGGTTTCGTACAGTCAGCCAGGTATGTACATTATACTTGGACTTCGACTTGGAGGTTCACACAAGAATTATTATTAAGGATAAATTGTGAAAGAGAATTCTTTGCAACGGGATGAATGAGCCACATGTGCTCGAAGCTCAATCAGATTCTATATATACATGTATGTATTTATTGCTCCTCATATTCCTCATAGCTGTAGATTTTATATATATATATATATATATATAGTGACTATGAGCGTACTACGAGCTATGGCTATGGCTATGGCTATGAACATGAAATGAAGTAGCCTCAAATGCATTACGCCAAGACATTAACTCACGATCAGCTCAACTTTATACAAGACAAGCTACTTACAGATTACAGACAGGCAAAGTGATGTGTAGAAAATTATTGTCGATCCTCACTGCCACCAACATCCACATCCACCTTAACCAACTGTCTCTGTCTCTAACTTCGTATTCGTATCTCAAACTGACACACGGATTCTTGAATGATTTGCACATTCAATATTATTCCTTCGTTCGTTGTCTTTGTCTACAGGTCTCTCTTGAAGCGGAGGCAGAGTGCAAGGCTAATATTATTGGATGTGAGTCTATTCTATGTATACAAGTGGATATATATACATACTAGCGCATTCAAATTTACACAATAGTTTCTTTTATCGCATGTGTAATTAGGTATACATCATATCTCTACACACAGGTGAAGCTAATCCTGCACGTCAGTCAAAAAAAATGTTTCGAGAGTTCCTTTACTTATCTTGTCTTCCTTCTCCTTCTGCCTATTAATCTGCCTCCCTTATTATTGCTCGCGCTCTCCTCACAGAGCTTCCCATGCCATGCCATACCATACCATCATGTCTTGTCCTGTTGTTTCTTGCTGTGTCTATAAGTTTCCAATTTGAAGGCACGGATAAGTACACAGCCAGAGCAAAGAGTCAGAAACATCGTCATCGTCATCGTCAAACCACCATTACCATTATCAGCAGAACGTAATGTCATAAAAATTGACTTGGTTGTTGTCTCCCAATCTCAAAATCCAAATCACTTGTAATGCAAATACGAAATAATTTACTTTTACTTTGTCCACATTAAAGCTGACATTTGCCATGCACATATTGGCTTTGAAAAGTTCATTATCTCTACATCGTCGTTTTCTTCCTCTCGCATTCTCGCATTACGCGATTTGCTTTTGCCTTACACGGAAACGAATTGAAAGAAGAAATAACAAGTGAAAAACATGGTAATAACTTAAAAACTTTTAAAGGATTTATGATACATTATCATCATCAAGTTGGTCTGCATTTGTGCGTACATCTAGCTTATGGTAGACCAGTATAATGGAACGGAGTACACATTTTATACAATACTCAATAGAGTACCGAAGCTATAGAATAGGACAGGATGCACGACAGGACAGGACAAGACAGGATAGGATGGGACAGAACCACTTAATAGAGAAATGACCGAAAGAAAGCATAAGAGTTTTCGACCCACTTCTTCCCAACATCGAAACAAACCATAATGCGATGCAATGCGATGCAATCAAATGTTCAATGTCTCATATCATATCAATATCAAGTGACTCGTCGACTGAGAGTCTGACTCTGAGAGTTTAAAACAGTCACCTGCACGGCAACCTGCTCAATAAATTTATACCATCAAAGATTTTTCTTCTTTAGTCGAGCTTTAATTTACGACACGTACGTCGAGCATTCAATGCTACACAAAAAGAAAATTCGTTTAGAAAAAAAATTCATTTGAGTAACAACTATCAACTCTCGTCCTGACCATAGCGGCTACCTTTTATACTTTTGTCTCTATACTCTATAGAAGTGATCGGAATACAGTCATATATCGTAGGTAATATAGTTCTCAATTCCACATACATACACCCATACAGCTCACTTAGGATTTCGATCAGTTCTCTCTGTAGTTCCCTATACAGCTCCTGTTTCCACATCCACATCCACCTCCCAACCCAAAGTTAAATGGAAAATGGAAATACATGACTAATATAGTATCTACATACATTTTCATTGCCAAAAAGGTAAGGCTTTTGGGTTCCGTCTTTTAGCAAGTGGTGTGGGTCGGCATGTGCAAAAACCGTTGAAAATTTCAACCGCGTGCTTTACTTGACCAATACTGCTATTATTATCTATCCAAAGGTACGTGCACCTATATATCCAAAGCCTGTATCATCATTGGAGCAACAATGCAATATTTCATAGCATTGTAGTTTCTCCTTGTTATGGAAAATTCTCCGCAACAATTGCTCTGAAAATTAAAAGTTAAGTAGCGCACCATCATCAGAACTACTCTATATTCTATACACTAACTAATCCTACCCTATATTCTGAGGATTCCTTTGTATATTTTCCAAACACCCTTAATCTATGCCTAGAATACTTATCGTGTGTGTGTATAAACATAAAGATATATGTGTGTGAAGTTAATTTTTCCTTGAATTCAACGTGTATTGTGTGTAAACATAAATAACTGATAGCAATAATAAATATAATTAGCTACCTAGGCATGCATGTATGTACGTGGATTGGATATAATTACATAGGTACATGTACATATCAGCATCAGCCAGACCTTGCTTTTGTACTCGTGGATGAAAATGGAATTCGTAATTATAGAAAAATGGAAACATATCAATGCACTTTTAGACGAGTCGAAACACTCATGAAGAAAAAAAAATTAGGTGCAAAATGCACTGTGAGTGAAATGAGCTTTCAATCATCCATCGTGCAGAAAAGAGTGACTTAAATTAAAGATTTGTATCCGCAGAAGAAAAGAATGAAACCATCCAATCCACCATCAGCTATCCTCCTATCTATAACTATGACTGCGTATATGCCGACGTAAATCTTGCTCATAAATACGAAATCGTGGAGATAAGCTCGAGATTTGGAAAACTATTGGAGCAGTGAGGACAGAGAAGAAAGAAAAGAAAAAGAAAAAGAAGAGAAGAGAGTCTGATGCTAATGCTTTTGCTAGTGCTTGCACTTGGTAACAACAATTAACCGGTGATTAATGTCTAGGCCATTGCCAACAATCCCTTGGAGCCACTCATCTGGCCAACACATTGCATTGCATTACTAGTGCACTGCTATTGCTATTGCTATGAATGCAATGCTAGGTAATTCCATGTAAGGCAACTGAAAACTATCAATACCCACTATTCACTATAATATATATTGCCTCAAGCTTACCTTCTTTGCTTACTAATCTATCGTCGTTGATGAGAGACAAACCATTCTACATACCGCTTTCCTTAAAAACAATTCTGGTTACACGCACTTTCGTCTAAATGCAAACCGTGATAAGCGCCAATTGAAAATGGGCCCCTTTAGCATGGTTTGCATCAAGGAGGAAAATCATTTAGTAGATATTGCATTTATGGAAAATGGCATTTTACAAGGTTTAAATCTTCAACGACGCTAAACTCCCCAATCATTCATCTAATCTCTTTCTTTCTCTCTCTCTCTTTCTAGCTCAACATTCATCTTACCAGCAGTTCATCATGAAATTAAAGAGTGAGAAATATTCATCGCAACGACTACCATCATAACCACCAAGAAAGCACATCACAGCACAGCACAGCATTGTACGGGCTCCGGCTGCATTGCATTAACACCAGCGCAGCGACTGTGGACATGAATATGAATGCGAATACATGAACGTATGGAAAGGAGTCGAAAAGAATGGTTTTTTGTTATTGGTATGGATACGAAAATCCTCTGACCTTTTGAATCCCTACAAAAATCAGATGACGACGACACGGACACGGACACGGTGACGGTGACGATGATAACTCTCGAAATTGTATTGCTATGGAATAAATGACATTCCACAAACGGATCTGTTTGAATATTTTGAATAATCTATGTGATAAGGAGTTTAAATTATTTATAGGAATAATCCGAATCCCAATTCAAATTCGTATCCGAATCCAAAATTCAAAATTCGAAACCGAAAACATTTTTAAATTTATTTTTTAATTAACTTCTTACGACTTGTCACGAACTCCAGTTCAAAAATGTAATATATACATTATTTAATTCATTCGTTTAAACTCCCGCCAAAATGGCGGGTTTTAAAATTAAAGAGACAAAACCATTAAAACCAAGCCAAGAATTCTATGGGAAGGATACCAAGAGGAAGAGCGTTATTTTACTAGAGTACACACACTACCTTTTTACGACATACGAGCTACTAAACGTTTAAGCTTCACACTTGAGAGTCCAGAAAAGAATAGAAATGTGTCACTGATGTATTTGTTTGAATGGTCATACGAAATCCGCAGTTTTAAGCGGCGGAGATATTCATTGGCAATGAACATTTGGTGAATTATTGGACATATTGCCTGGAAAACATATGGGAGAAAGAGTAAAATCATCCTTCTTTGCGTGGCTGTCGTATGGTATGAGTATTGTTCATGTTCATTTATATGTCAAGAACTTGAATGAAATGAAATGCTTTTCATTTTTCATACTTGGCCCTTATGTGTCCCAAGGTCTGAGCTCCAATAATGTGAATGCAGTGAAAGATGTTGATATAACTGGATTTATTCATTGGCCACCAAGTCCACATTGGAGCAATTGTCTAAAGCCGTCTGCCCCTATAAACAAAATACCCTATAAACTTTTTCCTTTTCAAAAGTATTATCATCGATTCAATCCCTTCCCTAAGCTTGCCTCAGAATTCAGAATACTTCAGTCTTGAATGTAATTCAGTGTAGAAAGTTTTAGGACAAAACATTTAGGTACTATGATATTATGCAAATAGTCGGGGAAGAATCAAAACCTCCAAGATCGCAATTTGCAGTTAATAAGAAAACCTCCCTCCAGATCGAATTACAGCTAGTAAAAAAAGCCTCCAGATCACTCAGAAGTTCATTATTCTCTCCAACAAATCTCTCCTAATTGTTGTATGCACTAGTGTCAGTTCCTAAACTGGAGGTTTTCTTATTAACAGCAAATTGCGATCTGGAGGTTTTCTTATTAACGAAAGACTGTAATCCTGAGGTTTTCATTCTTCAGACACGATAGATAGTAGTTAGGTACATATCTACAGTACAGGACAGCCAAGCATTATATTATACTATACTATAAACTGTTTGCTATTAGAACTAAGACTTGTAATGGTAATTCGTACTTTGGACGTGAACGTTGTAGATCATCACTATGTCTACACACAGTTCTAATCCAGATAAGGTATAGGGATAATAAGGAAAGAAGTTCAAGTCCAAGATGCCCAAGACTCAAGACTCAGACTAAGATCATTATAATTACCCACTTCTTTTCTTACGGTACCACTGACAACTGAACTGATATCAAATTTGCAATCTCTGTACCAACACGGATTATTGGAATTTCAACTAAAAAAATACAATGGAAGGGGGCGTTCTCCTAATGATAAGAAAAGAAAATAATTTTTTTAGCTCTGATTATTACTTGTACTTTACAAACTAAGTATACGTACACGTCCCTTCTCTCTATGTGTACATATACCTATACGTAGGTAAACAACTTATAGGGATATATACCTACTAGTAATTTTAATAATAGTAATATCAGCCTCCCCATTCGTAAGCCGGTGTGTTGAATTTGGATTAGGATTGCATAGTATATGTCCCACACTACAGCTCCCAATTCGAGATACTTCCTTACCGTATCACAGCCACAGCACAGTATCTGTACCATGTCCAATCTTAATACTACATACCAGTATTACAAGTTTAACTGTTTGCTTATTTCTTTGCATTGCTTACTTTACTTGACTTTCAAAGTATAAACTTTCAAATCATCCTGGTTTTGATTTTTTTTTACAAAGAAAGTGATATCTGAATCATGCACAAAGTACATACGATGGCAATGCAGTGATCATATATTCGTTCTCTTGCTAACGAAGTTGCTGTTGCTGTTGCTGTTACCATTTTGACTTGCCGCTGCTGCGGCTGTTAATGCTGTTACTGTTGAAAATTAAACCAATGCGAAATATGATACAAAATATTTACACGGTTGGTCCTAGAAAAATTGAAATATGCATGTTGGAATTCAGTAAAGTACGTGCTTGTGTTTGGAGGAGTACCTACTTATGTATATATATATCTGGATGTGAGAGTGCTGGTACCATACATTACAATACAATACAATACAATACAAAGCATTGTGCTCGTACTCGTACTTGTACGATAAAAGCATTCATGAATATGGTTATTTTTTCTGTTTGGTTTTGGGGTACATATTTAAAGAGGAGAGGAACGTTCATGTCAACTTACGATTTACTTGTACTTATCAACCAAAAAAAGTTTTTTTTTCATTAAATTCTTTATACATATTGTGTTACCCACTAACTCGAATGGTTGAGCGTCGTACTCGTAGATATTGACTTAAGCTCACCAAGTCAACTTACTAATAGTATGGTTTTGGTACGTGTGTATGTGTTTGTGTGCAAACAACCACCGCGTGGTTGTTTAAAGTCCATAAATTTCTGTTTGTTTTTTCTCTCAATAGAATGATTACAACCTGCACAGTAATAACAATAATAACAATGTATGGAGTAAAAGTCAAGTCAACTTGCAGAGGATCAGTTTTTGGAGCGCATTATTAGGGGTTTACGTTCTCGTTCACGTTTCCATATACCTACTCTTTCCACACTTTTTGCTGCTTACTGCACACAAGTAAAGAGGTACATACATGCACAAACACACACACACACACAATATGCCCACTCTATTCGTTGTAATCCTTTTGGTCGAGTCTCTTTTATGAGAGCACAATAAATATAAATACATGTACAGCGATAGCGTTAATACCAACCAAGGAATTACAATACAATGCATTTCTGAATAAAGGCCAAAGTCGAAATAATGAAACAGAAAAGTTGAGGATGGATTTTTATCTCTTTCTGTGCAAGGAAATCGATTAATTTTCCAGTATGGTCAGAGTTCATATTCTTCATATACACACATAGGTACATATTCCCTGTGTGTAACGGGGAGTTATTTTTCCACAAACGCTTGCTATACACACTAACAATTTTAAGTATTTGATCAATAGCAATGAAGTATTCTAGAATTGCGCAATTAAAAGTGACAAAAAACTTTAAGAAGTCGCATTCACATTATTGCATTCACAGCATTGGTCTCGTATGTTTACCAAGTCTTTGTAGCGACTATGGGATTTATCTCTGATGTGTCTTGACAATGCAATTATAATTACTTCTTCCGTAACATAAGACGTATTTTTTGAGGAGTAATGAGATCTTGGGTCACGGCCAAACTTTTTAATACCGGCGCTTATTGTACACGCTAAGAAAAAAATACCGAAATATATCGGATTTCTATTAATTTCTAATAGAAATTACTACTAATATCAGAAAAAAAACATTCATAGCGAAACCTATTAAATATATCAATAGTTTTTTTCTGTTAAAAATTTACCGAGTTCCACTATTAAAATTAATAGTGAAGAATATTGATGTGATGTACAGTAATCGGTTCTCCGGTAAAATGTTGTGTAGTTGAATTTACTGTAAAAATCAATAGTGATCACTATTGTTTTTCCATTTTAGTAGAGATACCGGTAGAAAACAAATTTACAGGATTTTCGGTTGAATATAATTTGAAATTTTACCGAGTTTCTTGTTACGATTAATAGATACCCACATTACCTTTTTGTTACCGGCATCTCTATTAGGTACTCTTTTTTTTACCGTGTAGTCAAGTACTCTCGATGGTTAAAGTTAAAATGTAATAATTGTATTAACTTTTGGGGTATGTCTAACAGTCGAAATAGATATTACGGCGAGATGCAAATATGGTCAGACGGCATTTGTGCTCCATACGGCCAAAACTACAAACAAATTATCCTTTTAATTGAGTGGTTCAAGTTGAAATGCGCCCTGAATACGTTGTTTGTATATTTGAAATCATAACAGCAGTAAGTAAGAAATTTTTGGACATCTGAAAATTATACTCTTTATGACATTTTTCCCTTGCTTGCTGTCCGTTGTCATATATATCATACATGTGCCAACATCGAATCTGACTTTATCTGTTCTTATGTAGTGTTCTTGTTTTTTTGGTGTGCCTCCAGTTAATAGGCTTCCTTGGTATTACCGCAAATTCAGTCGTACTCTTTGAGGATATGTACTGGGAACGGAATGCAAATAATTCTCAATATTTTCGAGATATCATAAAAACTTTCAGTGAATCTGAACAAGAATATTTTATCTCTCGTGCGATCTTTTATCAAATTGTTATGATAGCGTTTGTTGCCCCTGCCGTTCTCCATCTCTGTTGCCACAGCTTTATTGTCTTAAAGCACAATTATCCCGATGACTATGATGACGAACAATTGCTGACACCTGATGAGGATCCAGATTATTTACCATCGTCTTCCATAGATATACCACTGGAGGATAAGACGGGGAATTTTTTGCCTTCACCAACTTCCAAAGTTCGTCAACTGCCTACCACGAAATCCATCCCAGAAAGTACAGTCATACTCAACGCTCATCACAACTCCTTTTCTTATCATAATTTGACTTTAATGAACTTAGAATTACTGACAGTGTTGCAATGTTAAAATAAAATATCACAGTATATCAATATCAAAGGATGAATTGACGTGGAACTGTTTATTATTTCAGAAAATAAGCAGGAAAGGCCAAATACAACTGAAGTTTCCCAACCAAGTTCGGGGCAGAACGATTCTTCTCCAAATGAAAAACCAAAACTGCAGAAAAATGGCCATAGGAAAAAACGCGTAGAGGGCAAATCTCCCCAGCAGGCAAATACATGTAAGATACAACACAATCGGCGTAGTAACATATGTACCTACATATCTGTTACAATTAAAACTTCCTATTTACTGGAACTCAAACTAATTCCAACGTCAAAACTGTTTTAAATTTAGCTCGCCTTTCTCTATCGAAGCGCAGACATTCCAGTTTGACCAAAGATCTAAATACAAAAACTAAAACCGGTCAACAAATGCTGTCAAAAAGCACAATTTCAACGACTCCAAGTGGGTTTAGAAATAGGAACTCAACAGATCTTCGTCAGGGACCACAAAGTGAGAAAGGACTCTTAATCCTTGACTCGAGCCCTCAAGCCCGATCGTACTTGTCAGAACCAGCACTCAAAAGTGCTTCACTACAAGTAAAAGGGAATAAAGGTGAAAGTTTACCCGCCATCAAAACCGATAGAAAAATCGGGGAAGAAGTTGCGAATGTCATTGGGAAATCGGAATTACTAGTAGAATCTTTCATATCTAGCAATCTAACCCTGCGCTCTGTCATGACGTACACACCCGACTTGCAAGAATTCATCACCTCAAACAAAAGTATCAACCCAAGGGTAAGTTACCCATTGCACCCACGTAACTAATTTGACTTTGTTGACCTCGCCTGTTCTCTATAGGTATTATGTAGGTAATACATACACTGTAAAAACTAAGCATTAAAAATGTATCTGAAACCCAAAAAACCTACGCGTTGAGTGGCGAAAGTAAAAACTCCCGTAAAAACTGACGCACGTTTTTTAGCCCCTTTTTGGAACCTTCTAATTTTCAGATGTGTAAACTGCTGCTATTTGCTTCGGTCTTGTTCGAAAGTTTTCTGGCACTTTCATGCTTCTACTTCTGTGTAACGTATATAGTAACCACACCTATTCCGTGCAACTTGGCGGCATGGAATATATCTCGATTTAACCAAAATGTGTCTGTCGGTTGTTCAATGTTGAAATCCTGCCCGGACCATCAGAGCCCAAATTTCACCTTTAACAGCCAAGTTGCTACGGAACTACAGAAATCTCTTTTTGTGTGTCCAGATGCTCGAATAGGACTTTGGGCTGGGGTGAGTGTAATTTTACATGTTATTGTGTTGTTGGATTTATGTACTTGATGTCAAGTACTTTATCTTTTAATTTCCTTAACTGCATTTAACAATCTGAATTAGATTACAAAAGGTCTGTTTTTGTTATTTGTTGCCGTGTCTAAGCAGGTTTCCTTCCTTCTAGCAGGAATTTCAGGACTAGTAACAGCTATAGTGATATACTACGAGTTTGGAGAATCCCTGGGCTTTACCGATACCTCAGAGTTTGCAACACACAGAGAGCCTCGTAGAAGAAAGAATCGAAACCACCGATCAAGCATATCATCCTTTGTAAAATTTCCAGAAATTAGTTCATACGACGGGGTAGGAAATCCCATGTCGAGCCGGCATGATCGGGGTAGTTTCTCGGACGAAGGATTGCACTTACCACTCAGTTTAAATTTAAATGATACCAGTTTGTCAGGTGTTAATATTAATACGATTTAAGAGGGAAACTCTATAACTAGCAGACTGCGTCGTCGTACCTTATAAAGTGTATTCCTTAATTCACTTATAACATTCCATATTCCACCATATTGTCATTGTTCTTGGTTTTATCTCTGTATTACACTATCTTATTTTAAGCCATACTTAAAGCAGTGAAAAAATATTTACCTATCTTTCCTTTCCAAACTAAAACGGATGTTGTAGCTGTGTTTTAATAAAATGCTTCAACTAACAAACTCGCTCTGGCTCAAACTCAAGTTATTCCCTACTAAATATTCAAACTCTTGAAACTTGAAAGCGCAAGTTGTAGCTGTAGCTGCGTTCTCTCTATAGGCACCTGTCAATTTATTCCAATAGCAATACAGTTGCAGGTTGCAGCGTACCGTTCATCAAATGCATTATTTTGGTATTTGGTATAACATGACCAAAAGTGGTAGAAAGTTACATAAAGTCATAAGAAAATTCAAAAGATAACATTCCCAATAAATATTTGTTTCTGTCCAGTCTCTGCAACCGCACAAATACAATCAGAAAATATCCTCGAATTATAAATCATTGTGCTTGTACATTGTACATAGGTACATATAGCAGAACTAGTGCGTGGACGTATAAACGAAAGAGTACAGTACATCACATCACATCACCGTTTACTTGCACTCCACTCAACAGATACAAAGCACACGATAAATAATAAAAGAGTGAGAGATACGGTGCCAGAGAAACCTTCAATTGTGAAACGTAAGCGTGCGTGCACACAAGGAAACCTGAGCTGAGCTGATTACGAGCAAAATTCCTTTTTACCCAAATAAATTTAACGTATCTTCCACTTCTAGCATAGGTACCTATATGTGCATCACACTTTTTCGTGTATACTTTAATTTATTCAATGAAACCCCACAAGTGGATAATTATCTCGACAGCATTCTTACTCACTCAAAGTGCATACATACCTAGGTATAATTATATATATAGGTATCCAAGTTTCATTGTAAATACGAACAAACAATCCTTTGAGAAGATTTGTATAGATTTTTTCAAGTCGGGAAACAAATGATAAAAGATTGTCGGAAATGGTTCATGAGCAAATAATGGCAAATGACAATGACAGTGAAAGATTTTTATGCAGTGCCCAAGTGGTATTCCCCTCTCATGAGTAATTGTAATTACGTAGGTATATAGGTAAGTATATCTGCATAGGGAGACTGACTGTTCTGCTTCTTATTTATTCACCATTCTAAATTCTAATCCAACAAAAAGTGCTCTAATTTTGATTCCAATTCTATTCTTTAAAGTCGTAGAGAGTCATCATCCTGATTGGATTTAGAATAAGACTGAATCTTTGTTGGTGATTGTTCGACCCAGTTCACATTTTTGTTTGTGGGAATAGTTTTCCAAAATAGTTTTCCTAGACTTTGTAAAGAAACCATAAGCCCGAGTAGCCACCAATTACAATCTACATTAGAGGAAACCGTGCGAGGAGCAGGATAAAAGTGACTCCAGCTCACGCACACACACACACACACACATACCAGTTATTACTGGTAAACATAGAGATAGAGGATTAGTGTGTGCCACATAGACTAACTCGTTATACATATACGTTAAGTATACACGTTCATACATACGTCGGGACACATGGAGAGCGAGTGAAATGAACAGTGCAAATTGAGCCTGAGCAAAATACAAATACGGATATGGATAACATAACGAAACGATAGACAGACTGGATGATATCGTCATCGTCACACAGAACATTAAGTTCACTTGTTGGTGTGCCAGACAGCTACATGCGATGAGATGAGATCCAGTCATGTCATCATCGTCATCGTGAGTACGAGATTCCCTGCAGTCTCTCCTAAAAATAATATTTTGTCATTAAGGAAATCAAGAAGGATTTCACTCTTTCACTTCAATTCCCACTCTCTGTGTAATTTCCCAACTCACCACAATAACAATCCTAGAGCATTTTACAGTGAACAACTCGCGAAACTGAAGATGAGACACATGATAACAAGAGGAAGAAGAAACTGATGATGCAATGAAATGAAACAAATAACGGTTTTTTGCCTCCGTCTCGTTCCTCTACTCACATACATACATACATACATCTCGAGTTCTCGACAGAAGTGTAACCGTAACAGGATTAAGGAGTATTGAAACAGGACCAGAAGCAGTTGATTTGTTCAGATACATACGATAGGATCTGCAATCTGTAATCTGCAGTGTACTAGGGCTTACTACACTACAGCTGAAGAGCAAGTGCTACCAAACCAAAGTTCACTTTTCACTTCACATGCTCAGCTCATCAAGAATCCAAGGAAAGCTGGAGCTTCATGACACGACTTGTCTCTGACATGGTCCTCGACAGTAATGCTTTAGAAAGCAAAGCAAACACGTCAACTCGGAAATGGAATGGAAGGAGGTCACATCCGATATTACTCACAGTCATAGTCACAGTCACAGTCACAGTCGTAGCCCAGTCACTTACGATAATCTCACAAGTCAGAGTCGACCCGAAATTTCATATCTTTTAACGAAAAAAAAATGTGCGGGAGACAAGTTGCAAGTTGGATTAAATAATCAGAACAGACTACTTGAATCCACCCATGTTGATCGTTAATTAAGATAATATCTCCACTCTAGACTCCACATTCTACGCAAATGGTCCACACATTACATTACATAGGTACCTACTGTTTTTTCTCATCTCATTTGTAAAGGCAGCCGCGGAAGCTCATGCAGCGAGCGTAAACATCTAATCGGATCCTTAATTGTGAGACAAGAATCTAAATCTAGAGATGAAGCAGCCTCAGCCTCAAAGCCAACTAGCAAAATCCTCAAATATCTTCAGTGTGGTCATCGTTTGTGTAATCTTAACTAGCGATTCCAATTTCAAATTATGAACAGATTCTCTATCTTCTCCAAGGAAAAGGTTGCTTCTTTCCATTTCGACTATGTAATGGGTCTGTTCCATGTGCATACAAATACAAACATACACGGTCGTGTTATCAGTACTACATAAATGTTAACGCCAACTTGTCTCCAATTACGTACATATCTAGGTAACAAATTTCCCCTCCTAGGATTCTTTGTAATTGTGTAATAAAAGGAAAAAAGATCATGACTTGAAAGAAGAATACGAGCAATGCTCCTTGATGTTCAACAAGATGATCTGAGATCTGGGAGCCCAGCAGTCAGTTCATTGCTGGTCTGGTAACGTAAAAACATTTTACATAGCGGTTCTCTTCCAACATTGTTCTCTCACTTAAATATCATAATATCCTCAGATCGATTACTACGGGTCAAATCCACTTGAATCATTCTTCACAACTTTATACGGAGTAAGTAGCGGTCGACGACCAAAACTATCATAATAAATCCTTATGGCTTTTTAGTCCAATTTTTTATCATAGATAATAAGCTGGATGCCTTTGCCAGAATTTCAAATTCTAGTTACTCTTTTGCACAGTACGATTTCGAATGTTTCAGTGTACATAGCTAATAAATCTGAAACCTAGCTACCTAGATTTTAGTTTAGATTTTTTCTAGCATCACTCCACTCCTAACTTTCTCAAACTGTCACAGCAATAATTATTATTATTGCTGTGACAGTGTACATAGTTGGTGCATTATTTAATTCCATTTAAAATTTCAACTGCAGTCTGATCTGAACGCTGTATTGTAGGTAATTGTAAGCATATGTGCATGTTATTACTGTATTACCCACCCTTTTGCTATCATTACAGTTTACAGTTGGCAGTGTTGATAATAAAGATCTAAAAATCTTAAATTCTATCCACTACATGTATACATAGTATACACGTTCAATTAAATGGCTAAATAGAGATCTTATCCCTGTTTGTTCAGTGTCTACGCTCCGTCAATTGAATCAACGTAATGCCTCCTTACCAAAAAGAGCTTCTAATTAAAACATTCAAGTATAATCAAGTCAGACTTGACGATAGCTACAAGTAGTGAATTCCAGCTGTTCAGTAATTTAATGTTCGTTAAAGTAGTACTGTAGGTACTGGCGGGCATACAAAAACAAGAGGAAAGGCTAGGATTGCCCAGATGTAGATGCCCCGAAGAACGAAAATGCATAAGATGCGGGTTGGATGTGGATCCTTTGCTTTTTGCTCAACTTGAAATTGGTTTTGGTAAACACATGCGGTATGAAGGAAGACGTTACTGTGTATAGGTGATTATGTATAGGCATGTAGGTACATAAGCCGTTGTTATTACCTACACATTACACATGTGCCTATTTGAACTCGTACTTGTTGTACTGTACCATATCCTACACGTAACGTAGGGTATGCATGCCGTGGTTTACGAGCAAAGCATATTATAATTACACATTTAATTTGCATTAATTTGAGCATTTATTTGGATAATTAGCTAAACTAATTAGGTTAAGTAGAGTCATGAAAACCGGCAGTATTTTAAAACACTTCCTTGAGCCATTGCCATCAAGGAATTAAATGTATCGTTTCACCATCGCCTGTAAACATTTTTAGTTTAGTTTAGCTTGGGTTGGATTGGATTGGATTGGATTGAATGCAAATAATGTTGCAAACGTACGTAGTCACTGTCGTTATATATACACGCTTGACTGATGAGAACTGGTTTTTCATTCTCGAGTGGATGTTGAATGTTGCTGTTGATACTTTTCTGCTCGTTCCTCGTCCCAGTCACTTACTATGTACAACTTTAGTGGCAACACGTATAAAATATACCTACCTTTTACGTCTACAACTATAGTACCCATAAAGATCTCATCTGTCGCCTGCGTCTGTTCTCTGTCCTCTATATTTTATCATTAGTAGAATCGGAATGGAATGGAATTGAGTAATTTTTTAAATGAGTAAAGCTTATGCAAATGCAATTGTAAAAACAAAACTAAAACGATAAAATAAAACGCTTTGCACTCGACAAGACAAGACAAGCTATTGGACGAAACAAGACAGAACAAGACAAGACAAGACAATGCAGTACTGCACGCAAATTTTTACTGATAGTGCTAGCACTTGCCTACACTCACGTCCAGTACAATTTATAATAACATGCTCTTTTCTGATTTCGTGGCCAAAATAAATGTGATTTATACTCGTCCCCCTCGCCTTCTTTCTCAAACCTTTGAACTAATTCCATGGGCCAACTGGTAAAACAAGAGACCCCAAACCCAAACCCAAACTCAAACCAAGACCAAGACCAAGACTCCAAGCGTCTTGTTTCATTAGTCCAAATTCCAAATTCTAATTTCTACTTCAATAACAAATTGCAGATTGTAAATTGCATTTAAGACTCTCCGTTCCGCTTTATCTTATTGTTGCCGTTGTCCATTACGCTGCTGTTATTACAGCGGGACCACCATGAGTTGAGGATGATGTATGGATTTACAAAGCACGAAAATGTTACACTAGGTATAGCAAAGAGATTTGAATATTAGTAATAGTAACCACCGCATCTGCCTGTTCTACTCTCCTCCCTTGTATTGTAGGTACACGGGATTTTTAATCATGTTCTTCATCATGCATATTATATTGTACACCTGAGGCTAGGCAGGTGCCGTAATACGAGGAGAGTAATTAATAAGCTCATATCTCACATTTGTTTTTCAAAGAAGCAAAGCATAGGTTAATTAAAAGAAAAAAATCGTACGTGTAAAACACTGCCCCATGTATATTATCGCAAACATATTTGGAAGATGGACAATCTCTTCCCCGCACCGTTCACAGACGAAGATGCAAGACGTAATAAAAAGAAGTATTCCGAGATCCTGAAGATGATCGAGAAGATGTGATCCGTACAGAGAATGTATACATACCTCAGGTGGTTACACGTTCGTATTTAAGTACTTAAAGAGAAGGATAAATAACCAGACAACAAAGCTACAGATAATTACTATGGAAGAAACCGTGCACTTAAATACAGTATCAAAATCAAAATGTTCCTATTGAAAGCACCATTTATGTTTTACATTGTGTTGTCTGGTCTTGTCTTGTGCACATTAAAAGGATCGAGTCGCATAAGGAATCATATATAAATTCACAATCGATTAAAATGTCACGATTAAAGTAATCACGAACAGATGGTAAACTGTCAACAGGAATTAATCACAGAATTTCATCTCTTACTATCTCGAATCAAGATTACATCGCATCGGGATGAAAAAATAAGAGGCTA
Source organism: Ptenothrix huangshanensis (assembly GCA_036851915.1). Classification (NCBI taxonomy): domain Eukaryota; kingdom Metazoa; phylum Arthropoda; class Collembola; order Symphypleona; family Dicyrtomidae; genus Ptenothrix; species Ptenothrix huangshanensis. Next base: position 26,559 of record JAAXYX010000140.1, on the reverse strand, counting down.
TTCCACTGTCGAGATCGGGATTGTAATTGTGAGCACGGAGAGTACAACTGCACTGCAAACTCCTTCGCTCCGTACACAGATCATAGATCTTCAGTCCGTTTTTTTCCCCCTGCTTTACCCAAGTATACTTTGTATATCATGCCTTACGATTACGACTACGACTACAACTATGTACAACTACAACTGGGAGGAAGTCTGTATATCCCAAAACATGCCTATACAAATGTTTGGAATTCAGGACAATACGAGTCTTCATGTTAGTTCAATTATCAAACACAAGTACAAGTGCAGGTGGGTATGTATACAGATATACATTATAGGCATTTATATTTACACAGAGATTAAAAAGCATCTTTAGCTTTAACTGTTAACCGTAATACACAGATACTATTTGTCACTTGTCACACCAAACTCTGCCTCGAGAATTAAATTATATAGCCATTTATAATTCTTCAACGATGCACGGACTTGCTTTGCTAAACTATATACTTTCAACTATAGAGTTATGACCAGAGAGTAGAGACTTGTTATTCTTCCGTCTTCTGTTCTGTACCGGTACCACACCACCACCGGCATCAACTCTTCGACACACCGGCATTAACTGAATCAGTCATCAGACACCAAAATACAAGTCACAAGTTTATATCACACACTAGAGCAATATTCCTATTACTATATACTTCCCAAAGGATACTTCAGACTTAAAAACGATTACAAAACAGTATCACACACACAGTACACAGTCAGTCAGTAATTGGGTAATTTAACTGTAAATTAATTTTTGGAATGTTGGTTAGCGCCGGTGCTTCAGATACTGCCACAGTCACCATCACTACTCCTGTCATGCCACTAAAATGGTAATGGTAACATTATATTATTATTGTGAGTGTATGTCGTTCTACTCCTTATGCAACCTCGATGTTCAACCTGTACGTATTTATGATTTAGTTTCCTATCTGTATATACATTGTTAATCGTGTTGTTCAGGCGTCAACTGGGTTACGTTTCGATTCCCAAGTTCCACCTTAGGTTCACATTCAACAACCGTAGACCTCGTTGTCTTCAAATATAGACTGACACTGAGATCTCTTTTATTATTTTTGGAAAATGCCAACCAACGTTTATTTTGGGTGTACACAAACTACAAACTGTAAACACAAATATCATACTTGATTCTATTTTTTTCACATTCTACGTCTATTTTTTTTCCACTGTATTATTTAAGTACCTACATATTATGTATAAGAGTACCATGGAATCGGAATACCTACGTATATCGAACGATCATGATCGAATCAATTTTACCAACTAATCGTAAGCATCCGGTTGCATTTATTTTAAAATTAAACTCTATGGGGGTGCGAACCATCAAGTATAACAAACTGCAGCCAACAAGTTGTTCAGAAAGTGCAATAGATCTTGATTTACGTTTGTTTTTTACGCTACGAGACCAGACGTACTAGAAATGTTTATCATCCTTTAACTTTAAGCACTCGTAGAGTACAAACAAACATGAGGAGTTTTACTTTAATAAATAATTTACTTGAAAAAAGGATTACAAGTGATAAATCAAGACAGTAAGCTGTAAAGTGGGAGAGAAGTAGGAGATAATGATAGTAATAATAAGAACAATAATAATGCAACGCATTACACATGTCAAGTTAAGCCACACAGTGGAATCCAATCCGAGTCAGAGTAACATACTCATTTATGAATGTACCTTCATACTACATACAATGAGTCATTTTTGTAGTGTAGTGTAATCAGCCGGAATTCAGTATCATTGCGTATTTTATATTTTCTTACGCAAATTATCAATTTTTCCTAGACATTTTCTTGTTTTGCAAACACATAAGGTGTGAGAACGAGTTCATATACCACGATACAGTATCAGATTACGTCCTTTCAGTTGATATCCTCTTCTAATCTTATCAACATTCTTCTCCTTTTTTTCCTCTCCGTTTCCTACTTCCCGTGCCCATTTCATATTTGCTGAGCCTTCTGTCTACCTACGCAAATCCTCAAAATTCAAATACTCAGGTTTTGAACGTGTTAGATTTTGAGACCTGTGCCATTCCCTTTTCTTCTCTTCTCTTCTCTCCTCTCAACTGTTCCCCTGTTTAAGTGCTTTTGCCTAGAATTTTAGGATTTCATAATGAAAAGTAAATGGTTGGGGTTGGGAAGTTGGGATATAGCGTGACTACCTATACGTATAATTTGTATTTTTTTTCTAAGTACTAGTAGACGATGCTCACGCTGTACATTGACTTGACTCCTGAAGTGTAGAATTTACGTAGTAAAATTAAAATTAGAATCTTTTTTTGTACTTTCTCTTTCTGCAAAAATCAAATCAAAATAAATCCCTTACTGTGGACTGACATGACATGGTGGTGGACCTTACTGGGCTAGGCTTTACGTGATATCCGTGGTTACTGTGGTATGTCATGGCATGACATGGCATGGCTTAGTATGGCTTGAAATGATGTAGGAATACTTTATCAATTCTTTGTGTAGGTACTAATTTATCACACTGTTATCGTGACATATACAGGTATGCCATCTGTATACATGTTTTTGGGGTAGTTTTCGTGCTCAGCTCCACTCAAACTTAAAAGTAGGTAAGCCTCACAAATTACTATTATTTCTTTTTATCGAATTCAATCAGTTTACGTATTTATGATTACCGGTATGTACTGTGCAGAAATATTTGTGATACCCTTCGAATTAGGTGAGTACCTTCCTAGGTACATATGCTATGCTATGGCTATCCCATATCCCATCCTGTCTGGTCGTTTGTTTGTTTCATTTCTGAACTATCCTAGCAGTCAGTCATTTCATTCAATTTTATTTTTACGTTTATGTTTACGACTCTTACATTCAACTGATGCGAGGCGATGCGATGATTCAAATGTTGATTAAAGTGAATACCTATTTGCTGCACTGAATAGCGGACTGAACATTAAACTCCACTCAACTCATTTCAACTCTGCTCCACTCCAGCTTTTTTGTATCTTTGTGAATTTTTGAGCAATGTGGATAGTGGATTGGTTAGAATTGGATTTCGTATGTAATTTACACAAGTTTTTTCACTTTTCCACCAGGAACCCATGGTGATCATACGAATACCTTATGTACCTATATGGATGTTACAGCTCCTTAAGAAGGAAAGTCTACTTAACATGACATAGATTGCTCTCATGATGAGCACCATCATCAAATTGAAAACGAACGAAGAGCAATTGCAATTTTATTATTGTTACAATGATTATGATTTCTCATTGCACTTCAATTCCTCATTTTTTCTAATTTTAAGCTCATATATAAAGGAATGGATGGCTATAGTCTATATCTATATCCTATAGTCAACCTGCTCATTGCTTATACCCATATCATATCTTGACTTGACATGGCATGGCTATGGTCATGGCTATACACACTACCCACTACCCATTACATTACAGTTCATTTTATTTTATTTTATTTTATTACATTGTACCTACATATTGTGCATTACAAAGATTGGCATTGATCATCGTAATGTTAATCGTCATTGGACATGTTTGCCTGAGCATGAATTTCTTTTCGTCAACTTGAAAAATTTAAGGATCTCGTTAGGCTACAGAAATTGTTTCTTTTTCCCAATTTTCAATCATTAATTTCTACAAAGATTGTCTTGTATTGTCTAATAGTTTTATTGTAGGTATAAAAATGAAAATTTCATTTTTTCCTTTTCTTGGCGAGACTTGTTGAGAAAAATGAGAAACCGTAAAAGAAGCTCCTTGGATTTTTTGAATGCGGAGTGAAAAAATTGTTTAATTGCCAATTCAGCTTTGTTAGAGTTTATTTACTTTATTAGACTTGGTACAAAGAGTAGAAACAGTGGCTTAGATTGTTAAGTCTAAATTACCTACACTTGTACTTGTAATGTAAGTAGATTGCAATTACCTATTGACTGATTACAAAGAGTAGATAGCGTACATTGTAAATAGTATGTAGTATGTAGTAGTAGGATTGATGTGGATACGTTGCGTTGCGTTGTACGCGGTGTGAGTAGCAGACGAGACGCTTGGCAGGAGTGTGGATTACAATTCACACTTTAAAGTTACAAATAAGGGTGATAAGTTAAACGGTTTAAATATAAAAGGGAGAATTGTATACTCGAAAGAAGATTTTGTGCTTTCCAATCCAACCGGCGACGAACAAGGAAAAATACTCATAGAACAGCGAGTTCATTCAGATTACAAGAAATTTGTGCCGCCTTTAGTTCTGGTGTGTTGACTAAAATTCTTTTAATATTCTTTCACCAAGTATTTGTATGTGTATGCATCTCTAAAAGCTCAAATGCAATTCATAATCCCCTAAGAAGCTACTAAAGTACTTAGTATGTGAAGCTCCTTAATTCTTAGCTCTTTATCTGTATTTACATGTAATACACTCGCATGACTTGGAAATCATTTCCATGTCATTCATCATCACGTTTGCTTCTGTGTGTGAATGTGATTTTGGAAAACAAGTTTTATTTCATTCTCTGCGGTCTTTATTGTTTGCATACGTGTCTACCTTTAGGTAACACACCATCACATCACCTATTCCTATATTTATACAGTCCTTTTGGCAAACAGTCGAACTGAAATTAGTGTTCGGAGCTCCTGTCTCTGTTTCTATTTCTGTTTCAATTTCCACCAAGACGCTCTGACTTCTGACGATGAACAGGGAAATGATATTTCCTGGGTACCACATACCTACTAATAGTAATAATTGCTTCAAACTTTTTGGCTATTTCACCATAAAATTGTCCATCTGTTGTAATGCAAACTAGTCAAATGGCTTTCAATTTGATTAAATTCAATTTCCAAGGAAGGAAATCATGATTCATGATTCGTGAATCATGAATAAGTGTTTGTTAGGTAATCCTATTTGATAATTTTATTTTTTACCGTAAAATATCACCTTGTCATCATGTACAACCGAACAGAATGACAAAACCTCTGCAATGCAGACTAAATTGTAATGCAACTTACTCTTATCGCACAAAATATGCTGTCTATATACATACATACATACATACATACGTTGCATTCCTTTTTGAGTTTTTACACATTTAAGGATTTAAATCTGCATCAACTCAGTCAACTGAACCTCACTCGTCCAAGCATTGCATCGCATCGCATAGCAAGGCGTAGAATTGCTTGGTATCGCAGTCGAATCGCATCGCATCGCATCGCGTCACATCACATCGCTTGAATTCGCATCGCATCACTATACGGACAGTATTTTTCATTTCAAAAGAAAAAACTCGGGTTTTCCAAAATAAATATGTAACCAAGCAAACCCATTTGAAAGCTGGGTGTAAAAAATGTGCTCGTGTTATTTAATCACAGTTGGCAATCTTGATCTTTTCGCTGAGACTTGAAAATCATGCAATGACGCGGTCCGTATCCAAGTGTGAGTATGCCGATTGCCGATTCCATTTGCCGTTTCAACTTAAAAGCCCGAGTAAAACTTTTCTTTAAGAGTATCCAATTACCAAGAAAACCTTGTCTTAATCACCTACACTTTATAACCTACCAATTCACACATGCATGCGATACACTTATCGTAAGTGTTAGCATATCGTCATCGTCATCGGCATCGTCATCAGCATCGTCATCGTCATTCTCATCCTTATCCACATGCATTTGTATCCACATGTCCTCATAGAACCCATCACGTACCTACTTAAATGCATGAGTGTGGGTATTATTATTGGACCACAGGAGCTTCCCGACTGAGGTAGGTACCTTCCCTCTACATATACATATATTATGTGCTGAACACATCCAGAAAACCAGAGCCAGAATGATGATGAGCAAAAAAAACAAAATAAAAAATAAAACGGAAAAGTCAAATAAGTGCGATGGAGAAAAGATAGAAAATGAAGCCGACAGGAAGACACGACAGAAGGGGGAACATCGCATGGTATCATGGCATCAAATGGCATGGCATGGTGTGGCATGGCATTGCATGGCATAGCATATCATGGCAGAGCTTAGCATGGCAGAACATAGCATGGCAGAGCATAGTATGGCAATGACATTTGAATTGGTTTGCCAACTAATGTCATTTTTTTCCTTCGACAAGATACTGTGAAGATTTTATGTTGCATTTAAAAATCCAATTTCAATTTTCAACTCCGTTTGCATAAGAACATCAAAACATGTATCGTATGTATCATGAAGAATTTAGAATAGGTACATCAAGAGTCCTGTCTTTTTTCCACACTGTCGATACACTTACTTAAATCAACGGATTACGATGCCGAGCTACGGCTACCAATTCCAATGAACTGTTTTAAAAACAACAACCCATTTCACACTTGAATTGTTAGGAGTAATTTTCTACGTCTTCGTCCACCTCTTTCAGTTTGAGTCTGAGTTTTATAGTTGGCTTCAACCAGCTTCTTCTTCAACTACTGCAACTATACTGCTAGCATCATCATTTCAGGGAAGCAAAAGCTGTGAACAAGGACCGACATAAAACTGACTAACTGAAATGTGATTGTGAACAATGCTAACTGCATTTTGTGCAGCGCATTGTCTCCTCGCCAAAACAATGCGCATAGTTTTACGATCCTCTGGCTGGTTTTAGGGTTCGCGATGTCGATGTCGATGTCGACGTCGGTGTTGATGACATGAAGGAAATGCTTGTGTTTCCTAATGCTCTAATCATCTAACTAAATGATTCCACCTCCATTTAAAGTCACAATCACAATCACACACAGTCATGTATACCTACCTACTTTTACCATGTGTACTTTTGGCAGATTTCACCAATCAAATCACCAGCACGATATGGATTTGTCGAGTGTAAGTGTTTATATTTTTACAAGGCAAATCTACTTTCATAAAATACCTACTCAAATAAAATACATAATTGTCCAACAGGAATTAGAGAAAACAACTGAAAATTTTCGCACATGAGTGTAATTGTAATTTCTATTCATTTTCATCATTGTGGTGGTTAATTGCGAAACAAAAAGACAGGAAAAAATTCATAAAAGAGGTCCATCTGCATCGAAACTTGGTCTCTACCTGCAATTAGTATTAGTATCAAGCCTCACCAACAATGAAAAGAAGAAAACAATGAAAATATAGTACCTTTTGAACTCCTACTCAAATTAAAAGTGAACATCACAAAGTTCCCTCTACAGGAATTTCGTAGAACTAAAAAGTTGGCTGTAAGCGGAAAGTAAAGTCGATTCGAGCTCGTAGATGGTAGGACGTGAGCACTATTTGCACTTAAAATCAGCTGTAACTCTCAGTCAATCTCACTCATGCTTTTTTATTTTCCCCAGCAAGCCAGCACACTAACAAAGTAAAACCAACGTAGCTCTCGTCTTTTGGAAGCAGATGAGCTCCACATGAATAGCAGACAGCATGTCGCTCGACTACACGCTTTGCCACTTTTTCCACCACATTTTTAATTCGTAAATATGTAAATACGTGGAAAAAATTCTAATCTATCTCTCGAATACAATTTATTATTTTGTAAACTCATTAACTATTATTTTTTTTGAATTGGAATGAAATTGCAATCATAAAACTTTCAACAATAAATTTGTTGTGTAGCATTAGAAGACAGATGATGATCTCGCAGGGAAAAAATAATGGATGGAAAAGAAACTCAAGTGGAAACCATTAACCGGAGGCCGGAGCCCAGGAAGAATGCATGTATTCTTATTCGTAGAACAATGCATTCATTCTTGGACTTATAGGGATAGATTTGAATTTGGATTTGTACTTGGACTTGGATGATGATCCAACAGTAGTAATAATTACATATCATTACGCTTACTGGCTAAATGTGAGTAATCGCAAATGCAATTTTGAAGCAACCTTTGAATTCAAATCGAAATCACAAAAGAGAAGACAAAAAAAACACAAAATCATTAGCCACGTGAGGCCATAATAAATCTTGCTGGAATGACATCCGAAAATAATAAAATGTAAGTTAATTACTTGTGCGTGGATGTTACAGTTAATTATTTTATGGGGATTTATGTGTACAACTCTAGATCAGGGGATGAAATGACAAGGCAACTGTAAAGGAAATACATACACTAAGGTATTACGATTACAATTGCAATTTCACAATGAAATACCTCGAAAAGTATCCAAGGATGAAGGTAAAGCTGAGTTTGAGGAAGAAGATGAAGATGAAGATGAAAATGATGATGATGAAGATGAAGATGGTGGCGTAGAAGAATAGACAGGACATGAAATACCAAAACGAACACAAGTCCAGTCAATAAATTGTAACAGGTCCTGAACTGAAGTAAAAGATGATAAATTTGGTGGCAAGTGAAACGGAACTTGAAGAAATAACTGCATTTTCATGGAATTGGTCGTACCGTAAAAGTAGAGAAAAGAATAAAATTAAGCACTCGATTTCTAGTCTAAAAGTTCACCATATTATCAAGTCACTACTCACATACTCACATACACTCCACTATTTTTCCACGTATAACGAAATTCAATGAAATTCCTTTTCTTTCAAGTATCCGGATTTTTTTCCTCTTTTTTTCAGAATTACTACAGCATCTTGCACATGTAAGACACAAGCACTCACAAAAGAATGGGATTACACGGACTGAGCAAGTAAAACTTGGGCTGAGGCAAGGTACGAATGAGAATGAGGCTGGTTTATGGGACCATTCTACAAGTCGAATTCAATAAGTGTCACCGAGACGTCGTTACAATTTACCAAAATTACAACTTCCCTAATCACAGGCTATTTTTTTCAATGAATTTCGGAACCCATAAATTCACAGTTTCATTCCAATTGTCGTAGAATCACTTACTTGGATGGCGGAACAGTGGGAAGTAAATGACGTATGAACCTTTACAATTGACTTTGGCTTCAACTTTTGTTTTTCAGCCTCCGATGAGATGGACAACGTGTTGTGATGTTACTTCATTGTTAAACAGTATACTCGAAAATGAAAAGTGATAAGTTGATCAATGGTTGTCGTTGCCGTTATGGTTGTCGTTGGGGTTGCAGTTGTAAATAGGATTTGACGATAGATTGGATTCGCCAATCGTCGTTGTCACAAAGGAGAGGAGAGTGACTACAACGATTATGTGAATTGCACATGCTAATGTAATCGCTTGTTTTTCCCATTTAAAATTGAGAGGAGTCATTTAGAAGGGTATGATAATTGCGAGGAGATGCATGGGTGCTGGAATTTATTCAGTCACTAGTCAAGAGAAGCCAAGGTCTGTCAATATTTGGCACTTGGTTTTGGTGGCCCATCTCTCTCTCTCTCTCGCACACACTCTTCTGATCTACGATGACATGTAGGAAGGCAAAAGAAAGCAAAAGTAAAAAGGCATGGCCCATGTGACCACGGCCAAGGAAGTACATAGGTAAATGAGATGTACGTATATACACATGTAATTATATAGCTTATTGCCACATAATATACACAAGATATATTAGAAACCTCCCTGCTTACACACAATTGCAATCTCCCCATCCACTCTACACATGACACAAGACTAGACTCAAGTCGAACCATTTTTAGCGTGGGTTGACTCTTCTAAGGACCTCATAAAATTCCCACGAATAATCCAAAGCAAACAGACCACCTTGCCAACTTTAGTTAGCTTCTAAAGACTTTACAGACTTCACACAACACATCCATTAGGATGTATGAATGAATGGTAGCTCCATCAAGAAATTAGATGATATCCTCATAGCATCCTGCTGGTCGTAGTCGTGGTCGTGGTCGTGGTTAATACCAATCAGTAATTTACTATTTACAATATTGATTTTATGGACTCGCAAAAAGCCAAGAGAGCAAGAGAAAAAATAAATATCTTCATTTCCCAATAGTCATTAACCATTAGCAATCACCAATACGAAAACATCCGCGAAAGTTTTCCTTTGCCTGTCACAAACAAATTGCTAAATGCCATAATGTCATTCCAGAGCAATTAAGTATATTATATAGTGGAGAGATTCACTCCGCATAAATATTATTCACAGTTGAGTCACATAACTTAAAGACTTGAGTACAGATATGTGTACCTACGTATACCACCATCGACCATCCATCCTTCATGTGCATTTCATTTCATTTCATTTCATCTCATTTCATTTTATCTCACACACTTCTTCTCAAATTATGGTTTCCAGTTGTTAAATCTGCTAAATCCTTCGTCTGATGCCCAAAGTGCTGTTAAATTACATACGTTCCTTGCTTCTAATCCTAGTCAGGATGATCATATGCACAAACTTTTAATATCTAGTAACCATTTACAAGTATGCAAAATAAATAGGTTTTTTAACACCCCTTTTTCCCAACCCTCCGCCTTCCTAGACAAAAACGAAAAGCAAGCCATTAACGAATTTAAAAAGCTGAGCAAAATTTCGTACAAAGTCATGGGATATTAGGAAGGAGCAGCAAAATCGCTTGTTTTTTCTCCTACTAGACCCTTAAATGTACTGTATTAATTATGCACGTGTCAGAATTGAACATTTAAATGTTTACAAGATTACTTCCCCTTCGCCATCTTCATTATAATTACACGGAGTACGTTTATATGGCCTAGATCCTACTGATGCATGATGATGTAGTGGTGTAATAGCATGACATGACATAGCAAACACTTCTACGACGACAACGTCAACGACAAAAAATAGTCTCTCCTCAACCTTCGTACACAAGCTTAATTCTTTTCCATCATTTTTCCTGTAGTCTCCTATCAATGCACTGGGACTGGGAACATTTCCTATCCTGCGTCCTGCGTCTCTTCGGCTCTATATACAGAAGTGTTTAGTGTTTCCCTCATATTTAAATCCCATTCTTTTTAGTCCACAAATTAAATTCGCATTAATTAGTAGTCTGAATTGAAACACAATCGATGATTGTTATTGTACCTGTTCTGCCTACTGCTTTCATTATTTAATACAAGTACAAAATAACCTGCGGGACCTTCAAGGGAAAAAAAGACAAGAAGTATGAAGCCATTACATTTATTATCTTTCTGCTTTACCACATGGTCCGTTGTTAGATGCATCGTGTAACTGTGGACATGCATACGTGATCACTAGTCCATCTACCTACATAAATATCGTAATTATATCTGTTGATCTTCCACAGTCCAAGTGTACACTAATCATAAGTATAAGCACTCGTAGGTGAGTGGACTAATCATGAGTACCTTCTAGCAACTAGACCTATCAAGATTTATATTGGGACATGAATATCAAATAAAAAAAATTATACGTTATTTGCCCTGTTCATAAATGGAAGTGGAAGGGGAACGCATAAGATTTCGCGTAATTTTCTCCATGGCTCATGCACCAACAGTCAAGACAAGCTGATACTTTATCAAATGAATTGCTCTCGTCGTATTTATTAGCATCTTAGGAAAATGGTTAAATGGTTACATGGAAATGGTTAACTGGCTTACTGACAATACATCCTTTATATCGGCTATCGACGCTTGTGATGAAAATGAAATACAACATTAATTCTAATTGCATGCATGAACATGCTGAGGACACACACACACTAGCTACAATCTCTTACGTGGACGCTCGCCTAAACAAGAAATAATATTATTCACCTGTAATTGTTTACGTAGCATCCCCTAAGGACTCTGCTCTCCTCTCATTATACAAAGCATCACATAAGCTCCTATGAAATATTGCAGTGTCGATTGATTGGTCATTATGCATTCAACTTGATCTATGTATAAGAGACCATTTTGATAAACCACACAAGTCAAGATTACCACATCCAGCAGCATTGGCCCCGTCGTCGTCAATAAGTCTTCGTCTTTCTCTGTACATCCAATCTCCATACTTTACCTTTAATATACCAGACCAGCACCAACCTACACCACGACCACGACACGACATTCGATACGATACCATACCATAGATTCACGCAATACAATACGCAGGTAGCTATGTACACTTTTATACTTGTATAGAGTACAAGCATGTGTCTTACAGTTACAACATCACACGCCGAGCTATCCCTATGAATACATGAATATGAATGAGTCAAAAGGAAACTCACTCTCAACAGAATTCTAATCTGTTACAACTTGGCTATAGTAAATAGTACGGAGACACATGTTCAACATTTTGGCGGACAAGAACCCCTTTGACTCGTCAATTGTCAACAACAGCCGCAGCCACCGTCTTCTCGTTACACACACACATAGGTATACAGACACAGATTGAGGTAAGTACCTTACATATGAATGTACCTATGTATGCATCTCCACACACTTGAAATAGAAATGGATTGGACATGAACACATGGACATGGACACATGGAACAATCACCTAATCGTACTCGTATCGTATTTTTGACAGATAAAATAAGAAAAATAAACGAACCACATGCGTACGTGACGGTGGACAGTACATTGTCGAAGACAAAACAATAATAATTCCAATGTGGATTATCGATCCTATGTACCTTTATATAGCTATCGGATCTTGCTGTGCATCTTCAAAGTCATGACTGACTGCAAGTACTGAGATTACGTGGCAAATGCCAACACATACTAATTCAATGTTAATCAAATACACAATACTCAATACTCATGCACCCTGTTCGTCTATACGGTTCACTTATCTACTTAAAAGTGGGTCTTGGTTACAAAATTGCGTATGGTTATTGTCATCCTCATTCAACATATTGATTCTCAGTACCTATTTGCAAATGTGCCGAGATACCAATAGTTGCACATGGTAGAACTTGCATTCTTTTTTATTTTTTGCATCTCGTCTTCCCTCTTTATCTCGAAGACTTTATGTAGGTAGGTATTTTACTATCATTTACCTCTTACTGAAGGTACATACAGCGTACCTACGCTACGGTCAAATTACTGGTACTGGTAAATGGTTGAAAAAGCAGGCGATTAAAGTTTATTAGTCACGGTAGAATTGAAAAGTGTGTGTCTACACAAACTAAAGCACACATGATGTATGATGTATGCAAGATGCGTGTAATGAGGCACTCTAAATTCTTTTGAAAGCAATTCTACTTTGAAAAATAGATTAAGAAATACGGTTGAAATTAAATTACCATAGCAAAATAACTATTTCAATTAAGTATTAGATGACGTAAACGCAATGCCGTGACCGTGGTCACTCTCATTGTAATGTTATGGTATATTTTGTATTGGTAATGGAATGGTGTTCGTGTGAATGAGGACGAGTATACGAGAAGAAACAAATTATTCGAAAAAAGGGTGAAATGCTTACTTAATACTTATTATAGTAGGTACATCTACGTCAAAATAGATTTTGTAAAAAATAACTAATAGCAAGCAAACTCACCTCGAAGTGGCTTCAAGTGTAAAGCGGCGGTTCTACTGAAGGGTACTTTGGACGGCACCGGCTTGCAACCTATGGTAAGTTAGAATCCAAATATGAAGTAAAGCAACAATCATTACTTAAAGGCTCTACATACCTATAGCCTATAGCAACTTCAATAAATGAGGTAATACAAAGTACAGATTAATAGATGTAGACTGGAAAATTTTTAAAATACATACGCTACCAAAAACTACTAATAACTAGAAGAGTAAAGCACTCGGTACAAATTCTATTATAGATATAGGTACACAAAGGAATTCAATCTACACTACAAAATACAAAATTTTCTAGCTTGTCGTTTATGCAATGATACATAAACGAAGCTGAAGTTGATTTCATACTTGTTATCTAAAGGTTAAAATCATGTAATATACCGGCATTAGGAGAGGTGGAGGGTATGGATTGTGGCTTTCTCCGTTCGGGTCTTGGTGCTATCTGATTTGTACTTTGACTACTTGTGCTGGCTAAATTAGCTGTGGCCAATCTAGAGGTTCCCTTATTCGTCGTCATTACTGGTCTGTTCATTCTTCTTTGACTGGCGGAGTTATCAGAAGCTGATGACAGATCACTTGTTTGCCGATAACTCGTGGCGGTAGTTTTCTTCACTCCTAATCAATCACCAAAGTCAACATTGCATTGGGTCTTTTACAGCTAGCACACACACACAGACACACACACACAAATATACGCACTAACTCACTCACAAATCAGTACACAGAAACTACTATTCTTCAGCATTTCTCTGGGTTTGGTTCGTGAATGATTTTCCCACTTTGTTAGTCTAAAGATGATGATTCTTGAAAGTTAAATTGCCATCTTTGTACGTCTCTACGCATAATTATTTATAGATTTAATAATTATTTACTTCTAGTATGAACTCTGTTTGCTTTGGTTTCGGTAAATATTACGAAACGACTCGCTAATAATAATGTAGTTAGTAGTTGGACTATTACTACTATTACGCAATGTACGTGGCTTAGTTTACGCTACGCATTTAGATAGGTAGGTGATTTTATTTTACTTGGATTGGATCGGATTGGATTGGTTCTTGGTTTCTACTTGGAAACAACTCTAAAGCGAACAGTTATGTTAAGTAGATACATTTTCCCTTGGTGTAATGGAAATATTTGGCACAAGAAAAGGAAATGAACGGGGTGAATTTAGAACTTAGCACAAATCACAAACTATGTATGTATTTACACTGTCTACGAAAGTAAAATTTTGATTTCCAAGAAAGGTTGTTGGAATTTATGAAAGGATGTTGTAAACTTGGTTCATATTTTTACTATTATTTTGGACACGAGTATGTATCAGTCAGAGTATGTAGGTAATACATAAGTGTGAGTTGAGGTTGAGGGACAGACAAGTGAGGATGAGGTAGCGATCGGATCGAGGATGGATGTTGACTGTTGACAAGTCGTTTCCAATAATAATAAAAATAATGAATTTTACGTTTGACGCCGATAACGAGCTTCATTTCCTATCCAAGCAATTTTAAAGGCAAATATTTAATTTATCACTCACCAGTTTCCAAATTTGTCCACTGAGGTTTATGAATGGTGTGTTCCACGTCCACAACCCTCAAAAACTCAAAGGAAGATAAACCCCTGTGTATGTAATTATGTACACAGAGACTGATTGTGAGGCTGAGATAATATACCTAGCACCCTTCACAACTATCTACTTGCTCATTACAGCTTTTGTCGACTCGGCTAATTTTTCTGTACTCAACTCGTCCCTGGTAAAAGTAGGGACGTATGTTGGTGTTGGTGTTGGTCTCTACGTACTACGTAATTATATGTAGTTTGTGTGAGAAACGTCGAGCGGATATTATTTACTTTTTCCTTGTATCCTAATGAATTTACTTTTCCCTTGTGGCCTAATGCACGTTGGTGGAAGATTGGTCCTTTGACTTTCAGATTCAGGGTAGCGGTATGCAATATTAGTAGGGAACACGCTGCGGTACGCTACGAGACGAATACGAGGCATGCAAACTCTACCACTAACTATCACCACGATGATGAGTATAGCACCTTTCTTTTCAACAAAAAAGCTTATTATGAAGCTTTAAAACACGACGACGACAACGGTTTACTTTGAGCCGTGCCGGCACCACAACTACTCAGATAGGAAATTTACGAGCACTTTGACAATAAATTGTCTTTTCTGATAAGCTCAGCGATTCCACTGATCCATGAATAATTTCCTCTCCTTCCTGTCACCTTCCCTTGCAGACCTACACTCAATGCCTATCCGTATACTCGAATTCTCGAATGCATACCATTTGTTGTGCTCATCCATTTGCAAATATTCTACAGGGATACTCACTGCAATCTATCGATCCTGAGTCTGTTCAGCGCAAATCGAAGTAGTTGTCGTAGCTATTGACTAACTCTCGATGTCGATTCCATGCCTTTACTGTTGCCAATGCCGGCCTCCTTAGGTCCACGTCGGCATCGACATCGACATCGACATCACATCGTGTCCATTCAAATTGAAATAGAAATCAGCCGACAACTAACGTCAATGTGAGCAGTATGAAAGGAATGTAAATGGGAGGTATATTGAGGAATATGAGGATGAAATTCCAATCAATTTTTACCTGCACAATTTCAGTTCAAACAAAGGTAGTGGTAGGAGTATACATAGAGGTAGTTGAGTGGTAGCGGTAGGTGTCTATTGTTAGATGAACTGTGTACGCTCGACTCAACATGCATAATATATTAGTGTGTGCAGTACACTTATCTAGGTCCTGAAACTCCTAAACCTAAAATTATTACGACAGACTGAATGCGAAAACAAGATATTGCGAATTTAGTCGAGTTTGTTGTCGCCTTTTTGTCCTTCGTGCCGGTATGACACAACCAATCAATAGGTTACCAATCGATACTAAATTACCTACCTATATATGTACACATATAACCTACACAGTTTCCGCTCTGACTTTATTCTACGTCGACTTATAGTTGGTCTTCCCATTAGATTTTAATGTTACGACAACGACAACGACAACGAGAACGACAACGGCGTATTCAGTCAGAAACGAAGTTAAGTAATTGAATATGCCATGCGACAAAATCTGCTCGCGAATTTCCTTCCACAGCGAGTATTGCTCCCGGTCGTCCTTACTACAGTATTTAGGTAAGTGACTACTTTTAGACGTACCCAAGCAATGTAATGTAATGCATAATGACACCATTTTTGACATCGACATCCTCCTTACTTATGCCATTACTTATAATGCAGCAAACCAAGCCCGTAATTATATAGGCACTTGAGTTGAAGTGAAGTTGAATCGGTGGTAAATTACTGGAACGGTACAAAGTAAAGCAATACTGTTGACTTGGCGTTGGCATTACACATTACACTTGGCCATTAAATCCATCAAAGTGACGGTAGGCTAAAAGCAATAGCAATAGCAATACCTTTCAAAAACTCAAGGGGTAGTAGGAATTCCTGTGGCCATTCAATTTCCCAAGGTGTTGTCAACATCGACCTTTACTTCACCTTTGGGTGTCAGTCATGGACCTAGAATTCCAACTGGAGCGGAATCCGTACATATGTATGTAACCTACCTACCTATTCCAGTTTTATGCCAGATAGCCTCGTCAAACACCATGCAATTTTATGCACTCTCCTCTATTATATTATTGTATTATACCTACATGATCAAAACCAAAGCACTAAAGAACTTGATACAGGGAATTGAAAAAATCTGGAATCGATAGATGCTCATAAATATTTCTATTTTTGTCATGAATATGTGCCCTGCCTTTTCATGAGCACTGAATCTCATCTCGTTTCTCCTATCGTTTGTAATTTCACCACGTCAACAGCAGGAAATTTATATTTTCAAATTGATTCACAATCATATTTCATTCTACAATGTTCAAACCAACCAACGAAC
This sequence comes from Ptenothrix huangshanensis, assembly GCA_036851915.1. Lineage (NCBI taxonomy): Eukaryota > Metazoa > Arthropoda > Collembola > Symphypleona > Dicyrtomidae > Ptenothrix > Ptenothrix huangshanensis. The sequence continues at coordinate 9,269 of JAAXYX010000140.1, read as the reverse complement.
CAAACCAACCAATTCGACCAACTGACGTAAAACATACCACACCTGAAGGCTCCTAAATTTGTGGAAACAGGCAGCAAACGACGATGATGTGTGCAGGATGGGTTAAAATGAAGTACAAGGGTACATATGCATCTAAATTAACCACTTCTTGCCTTGCATCTGCAGTGCCTACCAATACGAATGGAGTAATAATAAATAATCATGTAAAAAATAATAAACTCAAAACTGGGCTTAAGTCGGAATTAAAGGGAAATTTCGAATCTAATTGTAAAAGAAATGAAATGAAATGAAATGAAATGAAAAGTTAAAGTTTGGCGTTAATTAAAGTGTTTCTCAAGTTTTGCACACAAGTTTTGATTTCTCTCTCATTGAATGAAAGGAAGGAATGAATGTAATGCAATGTACGGGGGACGTGTTCTATGCTCCAAAGCTTTAACCTAATACTCGAGGCACACAGTCAGATGTATAGGAATTTAAATTATCATTATCATCGTGAGTTGAATGGTTGTATACAGTATTAAAATCATTTTCCCTCTCTTCTAATTTGCCTACCTTATTTGGTGCACACATATTACGACTGACATTATTTATTTCCCCCTATAAGTAAAAGACGTTCCTACACTGAGTCAGTAAGTAGGTATCTATGCATCCCAGATGCCAGATAGCAATGGGCATATCAGTATATTGATTCAAGTCTGGGTACATTGCGGATGCCAGTTTGCAATTGCAACTGAACTGATCAAGCTTCCTTGAGCTTCTGTATATAAGATAAGTTGCGAGCATAACTTTGTATTATAATTATGATTCAGGCATAATTATTAGCTCAGGACGACAGAAGCTCCTCTATATGAAGACGCTATACCGATATAGGAGATGGGAACGAAAAGGAAAAACACGATAAGCCCAACCTTTCCTAGCCTACGTATTGATCAGGTATGCACAGCCATTGTGAGATTCACTTGGGTGATTATGATATCAATTTCCAAGAGAGAAAATCATTTAATAAGATCAATCGTGCACAACAAAACACAAGGAAAATCAAGCCACGAAATAGGAATTAAATCCAGTAACAACCTGTAATTAAACTATGTAGGTACCTGCAAAAATTTCTGACTCTTTTAAAGCTTTTAAAGAAAGAAATGAGAAAAGCTAATAGGATCCCATCAGAGGTTAATCTTTCTCGAACTCGAGCACTACCTACCAGCATTGTGAGATGCACAAGAAAGAGTCTGATGCCAGATGTTAAGATTTCGTTTTTAATTTTCATGCCTAGGTTGTATACACAGGTGATTCCTGAATTATGTGCCTCACTGACACTCACTGTCGTCTAGATGAGAGGCGATGTTGTCTAAGTGCCAAAAAATGACACGACCCGAAATTTACGATGATAGTGTGATTGTGAGACGAGTGTGAAATATACGAATGAATGAATGAATGAACCTTGGCCACTTACTCAATCTGTTGGAGGAAGTCGTTTCCGAGGACTCCTGGAGTGAAGATTCGCTTTCTGTTGAGCTCTGAACGGAATACCTGTCATTCTCATGATTGTCAATTAGAAGACTATTACTCCGGCCCGTTGAGGTTGCAGGTATTGCCGAGTTATTTCGTTCATTGCGAAGATGTGCGATTTGTCGATGACGAACACTGCTCGTACTCTCAAGGACTCGATTATTCGACTGACGAACTGGCTTCTGAAGTACCGACACCGACGGAAAAGCTTTTGGCTTCACTTCTCTGGGTGTTATGGTGGGGGTACTCGAAGTGGTCGTCGGCTTGGACTTGGTCTCGTAATTGATCTTGGACATGACAGCGTCCCACTTATTAACTTTCTTAGCAGCCGACTTTTCTCTTGGAGCTGTCGTCGTGGTGACTCCCATTCTGTCCGAACCCTGCGTACATACAAGAGACAAAGAATAAAGGATAAGGAACCAGTTAGATGTGCTTTGCTGCTTCGAGTCGACAATATACCTGGTAATGAGATCGTTACATTTATACGATACTCCCTTTGTACATACATACATACATACATACATACATTTCACACCAAACCAATCAGGCACGTATCTACGAAGCAACAATAAATAATTAGTTTATGAACATGGCTCGCTACAAGAAAGAATATTGGTGGGAAGGTGTACTCTGTACACAGGGGAAGAAAACAATACAAAGCAAATTCATGTGAGAGCAGGAGCATGTGGATGCTTTCAGATTCAATATCATGTTGTAATAATTATTGGTGTAAAACTCTAAACACTTCCACTGTCTCTTGTCTTTCCTTTGTATTAGCATCATCAGAGTAAAAGCGCCCCGGCATACCAAAGCAAGGCGTATGATACAAGTCGTAAATTACATGCAAGTGCGTACACAGAGGAATAGGCAAGTTATGTATGTATGCAGGAGCAGGAGCAAGGGGATTAATGATTATAGGAATATTAGCCGATTCGAGCAAAATTATAACCTATTATGTCCACTTACAAGAGGCAATATAGACAGTGGATCAGACACTAGTAGACAGGTAGACAAACAGATAAGAACAACTACCACCAAGACCAAGATCAACTACACAAAATTAGCAACCTACATATCATATCAACCAGCTAATCTACTCAATAAACGATGCGAATTTCTGCCACGAGGAAACTAAACTAAAAACACGCTTCACCTTCCCCTTAACCATCTTTTTCTTATTATAATTTTCTAAATATCACTTCCCTTTCTCTTATTAGTTCGTTAGTTAGATTACTAATGAACTCAGAGCCGAAGCCGAGCGTTAGATGAAGACAGTCCTATTCTATCTGTATCCAGACAGCTTGTACATTACTCCATTACAATCTTGCTGATTCGATTCGATACACCATTCTTTTTCCCAAGTTCCTTTCCTTGCAAAGGCAACCTGAAGCCTCAATTACCTTTCAGCGTATCAACAGCTCCGCAATACACATACACTCATACACATACACATACACAGTGTCATGATGATACATTGCAAAGCAAAATCTTTTGCGATCATTATTGACCACACTTTATTTCTCACGTACACGAACTTTTGCTCTCTATTTTGCAAAAGCCAACTAAACCAATCAGTTGAGCACACACCTATTCAGTCAACTCACACTAACTCAATAATTTCAAAAAATTTAGAACCTCTGTGGAACATATAATCCTTATGTACATAGGTATGTCTATAGGATTTGATTATTACCTATATATGCTATTGATCACTGGTCATGATCTGCTCTGCTCTGCTCTACTCCACTCTACTCCACAATTCACTCCCTTCATCCACTCTACTCTAGCAATTCAATGTCTTGGAAATGTTTCTCCCTTTCAATTTCAAATTTCCACAAGAATAATGATTACTATTATTTCTTTAGATTGGAACTGATTGGAAAAATCTGTGCACTTTTCCATTTCAATATTCCAATATCAATGTCTGTATCTGTTTTCATATTCATTCACAATTCACAATTCACATCCACAGGCCATGTCTGTCTATCTTGGTAGGCTGATTTGATTTGGTATAATGACGGAGAGCACAGGATACACAAGAGCTTATTTATCAATACACCCTTCCAGGCAAATCTTCAATGCATTACTTATGTACTCACTTATTCATTCGTATTCATAATATCTTGTAAGTATAAGTACCCAGACCGAGATACCTACATACATTGTTGTTTTTTTCAATTATTATATGTGCGAGCACGTTGCGCCGGCCAATATTCCTTCTTATCTTTGTGTATATCTGAACTTTTGTTTTCAACTTTACAAATATACCTACTAGTACATTACATGCTCAATGTAGAAAGTACCTATGTAAGTATGCAAATGTAAAAGTTGTGCATTTTTCTAAACAAATAGTGCTCTGATAGAGGAAGGATATGATGCGATTTTACACGATACAGTGTGATATTAGTATGATATACATATACATAGGTACATAGTATAGTGTGTGATGTGTTGCTTTTTTGTTGCAAAATAAATACTAATTGCGGCGTGTATGTATTGCAAGGTTTGTTCAGCCTGTAAGTGCGGTCCAAGTACAAAGTAAAGTACATAGATAGGTACATATTCATATATCACACAAGTTTCGGGCAGTTCGTTTTCCACAATTACTAGCCCATATAATTAGTTTAAAAACATAAAATGTTATGACTGAATTTTATTGTGTCGGCATCCGGTGCAAAATGTAATATTCACTTTTGTGTAACATTATCTCAGCTATCCGAAACTTGATCAACTTTCCTCCAACTCTTCTACTCTGTCAAGCTTTACAAACGAGCGAAAGATAACAAAATAAAAAATCCAGCCAACAACTCTCTCGGTGGGTAAAAACAACGACTATCATTATCTACAGTATACATAGGTGTGTATTAAAATTAAACGCCCTTGGACTCGAGTATTGGTACGATACGATGGTAATTTCCTAGGCTCATCTTTACATGGCATGGCACACGGACTTTCGGCATGGTAAACTTTCATCTGCTCTTTGTGACTGTGACAAGGAAACGTTTGATTTGATGGCATGGCATGGTGTGGTGTGGTGTATAGTGATGGCTCATGGCATTATTGGTGCTGTGTGCATAAACTCGACTGTTGTTACTCCTGTCCTGGGTCATAAAGCAAAAAATATCTATTTTTCGTATATTTAGTTGAATGTTATTGCTCCTAGACATGCACAATATCAGTATGTAGGTGATAGTTTTCAATTCACAGTCAGCCCCTTCTTTAAGTCAGTTTCGTTACATTTAAAAAACCATGAAATCCTAAATGTGAAATAGTTGTTGAAATAACTTTGGCAAATATATTGCCTTGGATTGGACTTGGGTTTTAGCTGTACATAGTATGAGTACATGGTATTACAATAATCACCTCTATGTATACACATAGTTTGTGACTCGACGCGCTGCTTCTGTTCTGTACACACTGCTACATTTCGCAACATACCTACCTACCTACCTACCTAATAATAAATAAGCCTGGCAGCACTCATTTCACAGTGTACTGTGTAACGACTTGGGACTTTGACTCGCTTGTGTTGGTTTAACCTAAAATTTAAATATTTGCGAATCCGTATATTTCTGTTTACAATTTTGTTTATACACATACGCAGGATTGCTGTGTGTATGAGTGTACCTATGTACCTATGTAGAAGCGTATAAATAAATAATATAGGTTGTTTATATAATGAATGGATGCGAATGCGAAACCAAAGCCATAGGCAGCCATCGAACGAAATTGAAACCACCCTCCACATCCATATGCTTAGACAGTGTAACCGTAACGAATATGTCTCGATGAACTGGGACATCTCTGCCATTACTCCTGTCTATGGCTAGGTACGTATATGACAAAGTCAAGCCACAAGACAAAAGTAGAAGAGTCTGATGCAGTGAATTCAAATTACCAGTTTGTGACAATTAAATGGAAACAGATTGAGGCGGATTTTCCTAGAATTATATATGCAGATGTCATCCTCCCAATTTAAACTGTGGCTTTTCTAGGCTAGACTACTAGCTTGGACCTTTCAACCTTTAGCCTTCAGCTACTGATTGAGTGAGCTAACACACTACAATAGATTGCGAAGGTCCCGGGAAAGAGTAAACAATCCAACTATGAAAAATTATTGTCTAGGCTGAATTGCTGAATTGGCTTGGCTTGGCATGGCATGGCTTTGCTTTTGGTATTTTTTGGTAGGCTTCATCAAAAAAGAATTATTTGCTATGGATTACGATTTCAAAGTTAAAAAAGTGCCACAATTTTATCATTCTAGTGAAGTTCCTGTGCTCAAGCTCTCATCTCCTTACCATTAAACCATACGGTAAGGCAAGGCAAGGCAAGGCAAATAAGCAAGGCAAGTCATAGCAAAGCAAAGCAAGGCAAAGCAAAGTAAAGTAAAATAAAGCAAAGCAAAGTCCGCCATATGCATATGCATACTGAGGATTTAAATCGAACAGTTTACAAATTCAGATGCCAATTCAACAAACACTGCTGCATGCATACGTTTTTTCCATGATGCGTAAGCGTAACTCAAACTCAGGTTTTGAGCACCTACACCTTTCTTCTCGTGTTCGCCTGTGTTGGTTGCTCCGGATGGGAAGCTGTGTGTCGTACGATCTCAAAGCAGAACCAGGAGAGATACCAAGAAACAGACACGCTCTCTGATCCTCGGTATTTACCAACCATTTACACGCATCCAACTGTGGATGCTCTCTTTTATTTGTACAGACATTACATCCGCAATATACTTTTAACTGTGAGCATGGTTATGGTGTTGGCGTTGGCGTTGGCTTTGGCTTTGGCTTTGGCTTTGGTATATCTACAAGCTTAGTTTTAGCTTATACTAGTATATAGTAGTAGTAGTAGTTGAACATAATACATAAGATTGAGGATGTAACTAACACAAGATACCTACATAACATAGCATCATATAACATAACATACCGTACCATAACATGGCATCACAACATCGCATAACACAACACTAACCAAATTGTAACTAGTGCAGAATGCAATGAAGCCTTACCACCACCGCATCACACCGCACCGTTCCTGGGGTTTAAAATAGCATTTATCTATTTAAACGGACATGTGGGTGAAAATCTGGATAAGGTACCTACGCAATGAACGTGTGAGCGTAAAAGTAAGTAGGTACGTCAGAAGTGAACCGAACGTCTGAAAGTGAGCATGTGTGCCTCTGCCAGGTTGTTTTATATCCTCTCCAATATTTCTAATGATAACACAAATGCCCTCATTCACATTTATAAATACTACGTAGGTACAACTACATACATATCGCCATCGCCTTGCATTAGTATGAGACGAATACCTACGCATCTTATGTATACATAGGTACCTATGTATTTGATACTTGAACCAGTAGCCCGTATCATCAGAGAGTAACTAAATACTTGTGACATTCACAGTAACTGTTGCGTTCAAACAGTAAAACTTAAGCGGATTACCTTACGCATTTATGTTATCCTTTATGTTCTTCATTGTTTTTACCATATAAATCTTACTAGCACACTGTAACGACAGAGCGAACGACTATGACAACGACTTATAAGTAAGTATTCAAGTACCTTCTTAATGCGATGCTTGAAAATTATCCCTCATCATCATACTCACAGTTCCGTCTTCCGTCTTACATACATACCTATACCTATACCTATGTAGGATCGGTAACGGCAACAGTTACAATTACAATTACAATACAATACGATTTGAGTACTACATACATATGGTAGGTGTGTATGTGTAAGCGTAAGCGTTCAATAAACCGAAAGATGAATTCTCTTCCGCTAATCTTCTCTCCTGATCCTGATACACACGAGTGTGTGTGTGTAGTGGATCTACATGTGCCAAATAAATTAATTGCTTCTTCCTAACTCATAAATTGTCTTAAGTAAGAGAATTATGCCAAAAGTGACATTTACAGTCGTCAGTCACTTACTATCTTCAATCTACAATCTCCTTCACTCATTAAATTGGTGTAAAATATTGGTTGGTGTTTTGGAGGCTCCATACAAAGCCCCAAGTAGGTACCTACATATAAATACCTAAGGTAATTATGTACAAGCACACCACGACAACGACAACGACTTGTTCTCATCTCAACTAAAACTTTCCATGCAATTACATATATACATTAAATTACTTACTCGATTACGATTAAAAGCCAAGCAGGCGCCTAACTCCGATGAACCTCAACACTTCAATTCAATTCCCACTAACGATAAAACATTCATGAGGTGTACGAGTAGTCATTTAATCGTGGATGTCTAGTGAATAGCAATGCGTACACATGTACCTATGTAATTAAAATCAGAATTAGTAAGTGTTTTAAACTGTAGCCTAGCTTAAAATTAAAATCTTCCCTACCCACCTCCTTTTTATGCTCTAATCACTAATTTAGTTAATTTAGACTATCTATGCATAAACTGTACGTATGTTTGAAGGAGTTGTGTGTGTTTTCAAGCCTTTGCCTTCATGCAGTCAGTTCAGTTGGTTGGCAGAATGTTCAAAACAAAAACAAGGAAAAAAAGAGCAAGGAACGCTTTTCGGTTCGCTGATACATTTATACTTTAGTATGCCACACGCAATTGAACTTTTGGAAAATAAAATTGATGTCTTATGGTATGGTTGACATGCGAGGATTTGAAACGGTACGTTTAGTACCTACCCTGATTCCATCGAGTGTGTACTGATATCTGTATGCAGCTTTATTATGCAAGAGAACTCTGACGTGGGATGTGATGGAGAAAAACTGAAATTACTAAAAGTAATGGGACAAAAAGAATGGGCAGCACAGGTCTGACCCATTTTTAAGAGAAAAGATAACAGACGGAATCATAATGTTTATATGTTATCCGCATGGGTTTCCTCCTTCGTTTTTTTCCTCCTTGACTTTTACTACACATACGTAATTTCTCCTTTGACAGACAGACAAGACAATCGAACCCAGCACCCAGCCATGTGCATATGGACGGCTACCCGTATGCTGTAGAACGTGCGTAATACGTATTATAAATAGCAACAAATATGAAGTCGGGAGTCAAGTCAAGTCAAGACAAGTCAAGACAAGATATCTTCATGCTTGACTTTGGGACTTTGCTCTGGTCTGGTGGGATACAGATACAGATACAGACACAGTATTGGCTTGGGATTGGGATTGGGATTGGGACAGACCGAACACGCTCCACGTTGTTGATGTGTTATGCATTGGAATCCATCCATGAGCACCAATGACCCAGTCCGTAAAACTAGCTGTTAGCAATACATCTGTGACAGTGACTGCTGACTGCTCGTACTAACACTGCTGTACTTTACTCTGGCTTGGATGGCATGAGCCATGAGCCTACACGCTTACACGCATAATGGATGGAATTCTATTCTGACATCGACATGAGGATGGGATAGGATAGGATAGGACATGCAAGTTACACATTGTATGCATGGAATGGAGATGGAGAGTGTGACTAGCTTCACTACAACTACAACCTCCACTTCCAATTCCGATTCTGGTACATTTCGGCGGCTGCCATTTCGGCGGCTGCCGTTTCGGCGGCAGTTTTTCGGCGGCTACCATATTCGGCGGCCACTGCAGTTCGGCGGCTACGTTGTTCGGCGGCAAGTATGATTCGGCGGCTGCTGTTTTTGGCGGCAATAGAATTGTGTAAGCAATTACCAACATGTGTAGTAGCCATTGTGAGGTTTATTTACAAAATGACCAAATATAATAATAATCGTTAAATAGAATTTTTTAA
>JAAXYX010000139.1:0-61368 GCA_036851915.1 Ptenothrix huangshanensis | reverse complement strand
CTGTTTTAACCCATTCTACAATAATTTGACAGCAAGTAAAATCAAGGTCAGATGAATTGTTGAATGATATAGTGTTGGCTTTGGCGGTTAAGAATCTATTTTAAGGTATCATAATCCTATCTAAATTACAATGGTTCATCCCCTCTATCCAATAAATTCAAAAAGGGATCTCGTGTCGTGTACCTGAAGTGTAGAAATAAATGTAAATAACTGACTTTCAACGCGTTAACCTAGGATCATATATTGTTGTTATGGAAAGGAATTTTCACCCACCATAATCAAGATATCTATCCTTGTTATAGGTCGGCGACATTGTTTTTCTTGCTCCACGAAGGAGAGTGGCCCAACGTGTTTACACAACCCAGAGAACGTAACTGAAGGTCATGCAATTGTTCCCTGCAAATACTACTGTACGATTTGGCGAGAAGAATATATATACACTCCTGGTAAATTTTCCGTCTCTAGTGGGTTCAAATCAAAACACAAAGTAAATATTGTCATCTTAACCGTAAATAATATTGAATATGCATTTTTCAGGGAAATTTATTAACTTTATGTGGTACGATGTGGTACATTTTACACTAACCAACTACCTATTGTGACATCCAAGTCAAATAAGTCTAGAATATGATTCTCATTTAAAAACGGGATGGATTTACATTTATTTAGCTACAACATGTGGGCATCGTTTATATCATACAAAGGGAAACCAGTCGTAACGAAAAAAATTGAACGTCGTAATTTAATGAGAAGCTTTTTAGATTATTTATTTGAGTTTAGATTACGCCATCAATCACTTATACAGTTAAGCTTGTTGACTGCAAAGCAAAACCAGTCACTTCTATCTTGACTTCCACCGTTAATCCATTAGAGATAATAAAATATTTGAATTGTGCTTCATTTTGCATTAATTGCAGAGTCATTGTCTCTAATTTCCTTCAATCGGAGCTGTGAGAAAAATCCAATTCATAACAACAGCGTTGTAATGGATAACTTTTTCATTCAGTACTTCCGTGCCTGTCGAAGTCATCTATGTAATTTTGGAGATGGTAGAGAAAGTACGTGACGAATATGAGCTTTTAGTTAGTTACCCTAATATTTTGTCGTTATGCATAACCATAATCATTAATCACCAAGATGCTAAAATAAAATTAGAAAATAAATCTCAGCATACATTTCCCCGCAGGTTTAAGCCATTTACCCGACGAAGGCGAAGAAGATGACGAGCTGATAGTGGTACACTCTTCATCCGTGAACTCCAAATACTCTAGCGTTTTCCCTATAATCCCCTTCTCAATGTTCCTCGCCTGGATGTGCTCCTACTTTTTTTCTCTGGGCTCGCAATTATTTTGCATTCACAACGTTTGATTTTTTCTTTTTTTAAATTTTATCGCATTTCATAGAATTGGACGTCTTCTAGAATGCAAGACTTTACTTGCAGACGCGTTTTGAGTTGAAAAAGAGAACATTGCCATTTTTTACCCAATTTAAATATCTATTTTATCTTTGTTCATAATTTACTGATACAGAATATCAAATAAACTATATAAATCTAGGACCAAATTATTGCGTTCCTATACACTGTTGCATAGATTAAAGTTTAAGAAGTATAATTTCATTTGACCAACATTTTTTGAATTCCAAAGTTAAGATGCATGCGGGCGTCATACTGACTATCTGGGAATGTGCCAATTCGGCTCATCGGCCATGCTTCCTAACTATACTGTGTACCGAATGCGTTGTATCTGTTCTACAGATAACTTGACATTTGTCCAATATTCTGGTTCTGGTTCGGCTTCTCGCACACCCGCAAGCAATGTCTGGCTAAAACTTTACAAAAAATAAAAAATTAGGAAAAGAAAAATAAGCATTATCATGGATCACTTGCTCTGACATCTAGCATTTATCAGAGACGTTGTTTCAAATTTGTTGGAAGCAGGATTTTTCTACTTATTTTAGTACTTTACAGAAGCGATGAATTTTTGCAAATTACGTACCTAATTAAAATCAGATGATACCAACTGGGACATTTTTGTGCATTGAGACGAATGGTTGCGTCATTGAGAATGTTTTCCAGCTTTCCTTTCATATTCGTGGGAATAGCTATGCATATACAATATACAATACATCAGTAAAGTTACCTATAATTTCAATAACTGATTTTTAGTAAATCAATCTTCGTTATCTGAAGGTATAGACTATGTTTTATCTACAGGGAATTAGAGATAACAAGACTAGCTAATGTGAAAAGACTGTTGTAGCTAAAGCTATATTAGAACTAGACTATCATATTCATTGGCATATAAGAGACTAAAATAACAATTCTCGCTGATTTATATTTTACGTAGGTCCATATCTATAAGATAAAAATGAGATCAAACCTTGAATTGCTTGATTCGGCTGAAAATGTATGTGGTGGAAGATTCAAGGTATAAATAAACAAATTACCAGCCCGGAAAAAATCTACCTATAGATATGTATAAAGCAATAAAAATCATTTAGATTGCTATTGTGCATGCTTATTGCCCTTGCGGGCCATCCAACTGATAAAAGAAACGTCATTCATTCTCATTACGCTATTGCAAAATGCAGTAGGTATGTTGATTTGAAAACTAAATCTGCGAGTATTTAACCCACCAAATATATGAAAAAGTAGGTAGGCTTATTTTGCAAAACAATAGCTATGAGTAAACGTAGTCCATCGTAAAGATAAGTGAGCTCAATTTGTCACCAGTACTTCATAATTTGAATAATTGGTGAACCCAAGCGTATCAGTGTATGTAGGTTCTTGGACTCAATTGATTCGCACAATCCTTTCAGTGTGTTTGTGAGTGTTAGAAATTCTTAAATCTCGTGCAATTGTCCATCCATGGAGATGGTGAATTCTTTAAGCAGGTAGAATTGGAACGAAAGTCGAAAGGTAAGTTAGAATACAAGTTGTAGCAAGTTATTATGTCATAATTGATTCACCTATTAACATAATTATCTTATTTACCCAACCAACCAACCAGCGGATTGTATATTCTTGAGGGTACTATTGAGTGCAGCAAGGCCTCAAGTGTTCGTACATGACTCGACTCAAAATACTTTGATTTGATTGAGTAGAGTTGGGAGACAATTAAAACCAGTTTCTGACCGGAGCCTAAAAAACCAAATACTACCATCTTGTATATTTAAAAACTACGGGGTGTCGACTGTCGAGGAATTGAGTGAGCCATGAATTCTTGTCTAAGACAACATCAAAAGTGGATCATCATCCTCTTGTGGGCCATTCTTGTAGGATGTATCAATGGTAAGTGTCTTAATCAGCACGTAGTATATAGGTAATGGGTTTTCGTGAATTATAAATTCGAGTGTGGAGCAGACTGCATTCGATTCGTGTGTGAGACAAATGAAAATTATTGACATTCTCACATGATTATCGAATTTATTTAGTATGCAGCTATAACACAGTGCACAATTTATGGCCTCAGTATCAGAATTTGACGTTGATTACTACCCGTGAATAAGCACATTAGATAACAATAATAACAATAATAAAATTCCTAATGCCAGCTAGTTGAAAAGCAAGCATTCCTCAACCCAATCCTTCGTCTAGGTCCAAGTCTCCTTTCATCATCTCCTCTCATTTCATCTAGCAGTTGGTATCGTCAATCCGACCTCTCTCAATCTTTTTGTTGTTCGTTAATGTAGATATGGCCCCTATAAACAACTTGGATGTACTAAAAACTGTAATATAATAGTAAAAATGTCATTAATTCTGTTGAAAACAGGTGAAACGAGTTCCCGTTGCTATACCTGCGTAAGTCAAAACGGTGATAATACTTGCGTAGACCATCCCAATGATGTCGTCGTCGGCTCAGTTTCCGTCGAGTGTGACCAAGAAAATGGGGAATTCGGTTGGTGTACGATTGTGAGACAGGAGTATACTGAGATCCCAGGTAATTCCATTCAACTTATTTTCCTTCCTTCATCTCAAGAATGAATATTACGATGAACCAATTATACAATTTGGAAGGGGGGCCCCATAAATACCTACGTTTGATTGAGCACATTCACGGTCCCACATCGTCGCATCATAATAAAACCCGAGTGGTTTTTCAGATTAAATTAGGAATGCGTAAAATATGTTGGTATGCGATTCTTGATGAGGACAGATGCGTCTATGGGATCGTGAATTCACAGGAGAATTTAATTTTTCGTGCACTTTTAATTATACAGTTCGAGCTATAAGCTGGTTTTAAGTGTACGTCGGGAGAGCGAGAACTCACAGGAGCATGGAATAATAATGTTATTATTTTATGCATAATGAATGAGAGAGTTGATTTCTCGCCTCGTCGGTAATAATTGAACAGTTAGATTCCATAAAAGTCTTGTGGGTTAAGAGGTTCTCAATTGATTATTTACGCCCGCTCCAGAAACATTAACGTCGGAAATGTGCGTAAGACATTTAGACATGTTTCGAACATGTCATTGTGACGACAAGTTCTTCGCCCTTGAATTACAGGTGTTAACGGTACTGGGCTGTTTCGCAATTGCATGACTTGTTGGTGGTCGTCTGGGGCGGCCGACGATGTCTTAATTATCACATTTGTCATGTTCAGGTTGAGAGTGCCTGGCTGGTGATCTTTTGCGATGCGGATGTCAATACCACGAAATGCCAAATCGGGTAGACAGCACGCACTCGCACACATACACGCACCCACCTCTCACATTTGCATTCACACTTCTACAGATACACATGGGCGAACCACTCGCAGGAAGAACTAATAAATGAACACGTGTTTTACAGTGCATAATGTCTTTGTCTATTTATAGGTGAGGTGGTAACTTTTGTTCGAGGGTGTCTCAAAACTGAACCTACATTATTGGATGATGTCATCGTGGATGCAGATTCCACATTTTACTACAGATCCTGTCGTACTCATCTCTGCAACGACGGGTCTGGACTCGAATGTAAGTTTACTACAATTATCCAACCGAAACTATAATTCAGCAAAAGCAAAAATGAACTTGTGATGCTGGTAACAAGCGAAAATAGTGAATACACCATTAATCCTCCAACATAAATACCGGAATTATTTATTCTCACGAATCAACCCGACTTTTTCACATAGATAAAAGCTTTAAAGTTGTTTTCTTATTATTTTGCATTTGTATTCAGCAATCGATAGTCGAGGTGGAGGTGGAGCCACAGGAAAAGGAAAAGGTCCCATTATTGTTCCAGGAGAGAGTTCTGCAACACATTTCTATGCGACCGTTCTAACGATTATGATGGCTGTCATTCCAGTTATTCGATTTTTATAGCTCCAAGCATCTTACTCTTCCTGTATTATTCCTTGTTATTATTTAACATTAACTATTTTCACTACTTGTGTATTATTTGCGTGATTCAAGTTTGAATTTTGTCTTTCAAACAAACAATTGTATTTAGGGTTGATTGTGGAAAATTCCACTGGCAATAATATCATGGAATCAAATACGATTGGGGATTTTGACTTTACTTCATCTACCTACAACTTTAAACGATAAGTAGATTGTAAACAAGACAAAAAATGTATGTTTTCAGTTAACATTAATTTCAGGATAGAGTTGTCTGACCCTTGTAAAGTAACCGGCATTCAAACAGCAGTCAGATGATCATACCGTCATACTTCTTAGCAGAAAAGATCCATTGTTATCAAACAATTATTTGCATGAAACCTCTCTGCCTTACTCGTGAATTGCACGTAGAATTAATTCTGTGAACTTGGTCGTGATTTATCAATCAATTCATTAGCATCAGAGTTCATTAGGCTTTATCCCTACTAAATAGGAGAAGGTATGGGTACTCTATGAAATTATCAAGGTAGCTGTCAAGAGAACACAAAGCATATGAAATTCGAAGCTGAAGCCGGAACAGTGAAAATATGAAGCGGAGATTGAAGTGTGCCTCAGCCTCTTTAGTTCATACGACTGTATTTAACTGCTTTTGCAGACTGTGAGACTTTACAACAAAGTGAGAAGTGTACAACACTTAATGTTCGCTTTATGGATACGTTTTTATTTACTGTTTGATGCGTTCTAAACTAACAATTTCATTCGTTATATTGTCTGTCAGGGAAAATACCGTAAGGATCATTAGACGCAATGGCCTTCTGTCGTAAAATCTAATGAATTATGATCTCATAAGAAGTGACAACTTGTTCACAATCCGCTCATGATCTGTCCAAACCCTGTTGACAGTCAACTCCGTACATGGCAGGCTTTGTCGGTGTTGGACAAATAATTACCTTCTTAATAACCGTCCCTACGTGGTCTTGCAGGTTAATCTGAAGTAAGGATCAGCCCCTTGTACAAGAAGCCCAAATTATTTAATAAGTACTTGTATGATAATTACAGATACCTAATAAATGCAAGTGATCTGTTCAGACGCTCAGAAACTGTTCAACTTAAATATCCACATGTCATGCAGTCTCTGAATCCTAATGGCAGCATGCATGTAGGTTTTAAATTTAGCAAATTGTTTAAGCTTGCGTGATTCATATGTTTTAATTTTCTCCGTATTTCCTTGTAGAGCGTAAGAATAGAAAATGCAAATATTTGCATGGCACTTTGCAGTTAGGGAGTATTAGGACGACTCGAGAGGTTCGGATGCTCGTCAAGATATTAGTACTACAGCTGGACTGACAACTGACTGGGTACTGGGATGCAACCTTGTCTTCATCATGTGCATTTCCTCATCTGATTTGTATAGCTATAAAGGAACTTACTATCATCATCAGAGTCAGAGTCAGTTCAAATGTGTACATACCCACATCATTAATATTCGTGTATGGGCAGAGTTACGAACGTAATCTGGTAGTAATTTTCAATTCCATCGCTCGTAGGACAGCATCTGAAATATTTGCATTAATATTACTGTACAGTGCCCATTGATACATAGAACCAAGTCTCTCTAGTCCGTCGTCCGTCTCGTGAAAAACTCACCTTTTAGGTAGCTACGTATGGACATATCGGTTTCTGTATCTGAGACCATAGACCGACATATGGCATGAGTCAAGCTATTTAGGTACGAACTGGGCAAAGCTGTGTAGGCAACTTCTTGCTCAGTCTTGAGACTCCTCGGTAGGTACCTAGTGTAATACTTGGTCATGTCGACGTCGATGTCGAACCACATATACGGAATAGTTAGTTAATAATGATATTGTGGACGGAAGAGAAGGGCTAGGACAAGGCTACGTGAGTTCATTCACCACTTTGCATACTCAACAAGAAAGACATGAAAGAGAGCTAGACGAAGGAAAGACCACAACTGTTCCCTTTACGTTTCCAACCAATCTTTTTCAACAACTCAAACACCACATTATTTTATATTATCCGCTTGTGCACACATTCAAACATTAACATCCACGATCAACATTTATGCGTATCAACCATCTCCAAACTTACTACTTACTCAAGAATTTTCTAATGCCTATAAACTTACACCTCGAAGCATCATCCTGTGGTGTGTTTTACACCCTTCTCAATTTTTCACCTTAGATGATGATGATGCACACAGGTACTTGCTCAAGTAAAAACAAACAACGATCTCAACCTATGTTATTCTTTACTATTCAGGTTGGTCAGCTGGCTTTGGTTTTGATTGTGTATAATATATTATTGTGAGACAAAGATAAAAGCCCACATTTGGCAGGAGTGGAAATGTGAAAATCCACAGGTTTCGTAGATTATGTAAGATTAAATAGAGATAGCATTTGGCATTTGGCATTTGTGGCAGGACAGGGTATTACAGCATTCTTATAGAAAAGTTCAGTAGATGCTGCTGCTGCTTTTGACTCTCCTGACTCCTCTTTCTGTCTGAGATCGTGAATTGCATGATATTCCTAGAAATGTGTTTGCAATTTGGCTCACGAAGTAAGAGTTGAATTGGAATCTAGATTTGAATTGGAATTCAAATCGAGGACTTGAACATAAGAGATAAAGACTGAGCATAAGTAATTTCATCCTAATTTATTATTTTCCTTTATTGGGCCACTTCGCACAAGAGATAGCGGACTAAGAAGAACACAGTTGCGAAATGTGAAGTAATAAGGTCATCCTCATCCTTCTCCGATGCATCACATACTCGTCTTTGATTGATTAGTCTAACAAAGTCATTACAATGATGGGGATAGGATTCGCACGGAAAAAACTTGAACATTAGTAGAAAATATTAACATAATATCTTGTAGGATACTAATAAAGAAAAAAAGGAACGCTCCAAACCGTGGAGCGCAGACAGTGGACAGTTTACTGTGTGGATCAAGTGTCTGTTCCTATTAATTGTGAAAAGTTGTATCTGTGTACCTAAATGCATTCTTATCCTGATCTCAAATCTTTTTGCACAAAGTGTTCAGAGATTTAAAGCCCACAGTGCAACATGACAACTTAAATGAATCAAACCAACCAAAATAGCGAGTGACCACGCAATTTAATGCATTATAAGCTCAGCCACATGACGCTGTACTCATGACGGTAAAGGTAAACTGCTGTCAAGTTGTGGAATTGCATGCAGATAGTGTTAAGATAAGCGCATGTAATTACCTACATACGGAAGGTAATAGGGTTGGGACATTTATGTGGATTTATTTCTTTGGCTCAAACTGATTTATAAACTTAAGCTATAAAATAAATTTAAATAAATAACCTTCTTGCTCTCAGACTTACGCTTAGTCCTATAGACTATAGACTATAGACTGATAGTGAGTAGGTAGAAGTTGTTGTCTGAGTGGGACCATAAACTGGAGAATCGGTGCACAATTTTTAGATGGTCATTTTTAACTCAATTATACTCCACTGATCTCTCACTCTCAAGCGCTCCGCCGTGGCTGTGGTTCTTTGAAAAATCCTAGTTTGGCGTGAAGATAATTCTCATTCATAATAGCAGCGCTACCGGAAAATTCAAGATAAGCATGGGTCATATCAGTACATGGATCCATACTTGGCGTTGCTTTGTCACTACCGCAAGTAATTATGGATCTTGCATCTAATATAAGTTTAACTAAATGATCACGCGAAAGGCGACGTGAAACAGAATACGCCAATAAAGATTTATGCATTACAATCCCAAATTGTTATTTAATTCCCGTAATTCTAAACTGCACCTATAGTGAGACTAGAAATAGACGCGGTAAGATAACAAGACAGTAATTATAATTGGTATTCTATATATCTATACAAACAAACGGAACTGAATGCAGCAACTGTCCATCATTATTTAGATTGCTCGAGCATGGATATACACAGAGTTTGCTTCCCGAAGGCTACTTCCCCCCACCTTACTGCTGCTTTATTTACCTATGTTACATCATGTTACACATATCAGATAAGAATTTGACATAGAATTTTGTTTCCTTAAACAGGAATAAGCATAAAAGTGCAAGTTCCATTACTCCCCGTATACAGCGATAGATGCTCCAATAAATTTCGAATCTGAAGGAAAATCATCTTATCCACCATGTATCAACAACTCCACTTACCATTGACTACCTGCCTTTTACTATGTGTTCTGTCACGGTGAGTATACCTGAGCATGTGGTCCATTCAAACTCATAGATTTACTGTAGACCTAGGTATGTATCTTTATAAGAATACGAATCACACAGGTACCATTCTTGTCTGTTGTTGTTGATGTTTATATTTTTGCAATGAGTTCGTCGAAATTGAAATTTTTAAATAAGCATCGAATACAGCTGATTGGATTGTGTATTGAAATGTATGAAGAGTCTATTCTAAATAGATAAAATGCGTACGAGGACCCACAAGTCCGGTAGGTGAAACTAATAGTGCGGCTATATGATCAAGGGCATAATTACTACAACATGACCAACTACCTGTAGGTACAGGGCAGGTCTTTAGAGAACAACAGAGCTCCCCAGTCCTAGCTGAATTTCGAGTATCTACATAGTGTATCCGTTTTCTTTGTTATCTACATACTGCATTATGTAGGTGAACTTCAGCTAGTCGAGATTCACACCTTGATATGGATATTATTATTATTTTTGATTATATGTACACACTTAAGTGTTAAACAAGAAATAAGTGAACAATTTATATTAGTACATGCAGAGGTATGTATATATGCACAACTGAGTGTAAACGGACAAATATAATTATACGAGGAAATAATTTGACGGTGAAGGTACGCACAAAACCAGATGATGACACGCTGCAAGAAAGAACCAGGGATTTGTTATGTATACACTATGATATAGTGCAGTTTGTCGATCGACCAAAACCAAAATCAAAGGTTGGGGGATTAACTAATTATTTGTCGGTGTCGGCATGTATAAGCTCCGTTTGTACGTATAAATATCTGGTGTACCTACACATAGGTCTTTAGCTGTGAATTATTTAGAGATTCCAATCTCGAGTTCGTTTCAAAATTTCGAGATCAAACCAGGGAGACTTGAGATTACTTTGAAAGATTCTCTTATTTTTAGCCCTAAAGTACACATTTTGAGCTTTTAAAAATCAGTCACTTTCGAAAAAGTTTTTCATCGTCGTATTTGCTTTTTTTCAAAAATTCTGAAGAACTTCCTAATCGTTTTTAGCATACAGTTATACAGAATTTATATGTAAATCGATGAGTAATTGTAGAAAATACAGGCATAGCAATAAACAAAATTTTACTCCTTATTAATCCCGGATGGTCATATATGTATATCAAGTTCCAACTTGGGGTTAAAACATCTTTTTAATTTAGATTTAATATGATAAAAGTATCAAATCGCCAATTTTTTACTGTTTACAAAGATTATTTTTAATAAAAAGCAGGATTTATAAAATCTAAATTCACAATCGAGATTTGACCCTCGAGATCTCGACTTTTTCGAGATCGAGATCCCGCGATTGGATTCCCTAAGTGTAAATAAATAGTAATAATAGTCATACCTGAGATAAAGACAGTTGAGACTGAGACTATATTACCTACCTACGCTACATATATGAGCATATATGCTATGTTCACTTACCTCCAATTGTAGTTCCTACTACCTGTTGTAGTGACTGTACTGTTGTGTAGGAGCCGGTGTATAGGAGTGTGTATGTGAACGGAGAGGTTGTGGGTATAGATATAAATACGTGAACAAGGAAACTTGCTGGGGAATCTTATACGATTAGGTGAGTTTGGTTGTTGTGTCAGTCAGGGTTCAGGGAAGGTAGGTAGGCTGCCTGGCTTGCGAGTCCAAACAGAGAGATAGAGATAGCCGCGGAAAGAGGCAGGTAGGAAAGGGCTGATCACAGAGTGAGAAGAGGGGCAAAATTATTTGGCTACCTGTTGGTTCAACTTGGTCTTTGAAGGAAGACTCAGTCAGTCAGACTCTTATTTTATTTGACACCTGAGTTGGTTCCTGCAAGCATTTGGACACAGACATCAGTAGTACGTCTCAGTCCAGTCCTGGATTCACTCAACTGCTGGACTTCCCACCGTACAGTGACTTTTCGACGACACATAATTTAAGACTCGCCACTAACACCTCATTTCAGTTGATTTTCTACTTGTCTTGGACAAAGTGATATTGTACTCTTCCCTCCTCATCGCTCGGCTATTTTTGTGACAATTTTATTTATTTCTCTCTCATCCCAATCTATCCGCCAAACTAACTTAAAATCCAAATCGGGACACCTTCTCAAAGTTACGGAGACGATTTTATAAGAGTCTGACGGGATTGTCTTAAACTTGCCCCAGTGTCCTAGGGATTCTTCAAGGAATTTATTTGAACATTTTTTTTATTGTGGTGACTGAGACGAGCATTCAACTTTCCAGTTTAAGGTAATTTTCCCTTGCTATTTTTACCCCATTAGAGTAATAATGCTACAATACAACCTTCACCCATGACTTAATATTTCTCAAGTAAATTAATTGTATTACAAACGAATACAAGTTTAACAAGTATATTTTTTATTGAATACATGTACTACTTACATATTAGCTATAATTACATATACACACATGGCGAGAAACTACACGCATAATAATTTGCAATGTCTCAAGGTGGGAGAACTGTTTTCATTGTTCTGAAGTATAGAAGCACTATAGTATATTTCCTGTAGCAGCTGACTTTTTTTTACTCATCTGTAAAAGTGTGAGATGACACTAGCCAGGAATTTTACAGGCAGCAAGCAATTAAATAATTAGCGAGTCAAGTTCAAGGACCTTTCCATTTCAACATCCTACCTTAATTTTGTTTATCTTAAAATTTGTCATTGAAGGTCATAGGTTAGCGAAGAAGTTGCGAAAGAATTACAGTTGGTTGTTGTTGGGTTCACCATCATGCATTATGTATTATGTTCTCACAATAGATGCATTTTGTTTTTTTCTTTCTTTGATTCTGATGACCTGTACAATTGCTACGTAGACTATGTAGGTTTATCCATGTACATACGTAATATAGTCGTAACACGTCTCTTCCTGTTGCTTCCTCTCATTCAGGTCTCATATTATTATTTTAATTTCTCATCTTCAGCTGCGATTCACGTTTCCCTACAAATTCCTTGTTACTATTCCTTTAATTATGTACGCTCAGAGCTGGTCGAGTTTGTTCTTGCAACTCACAACCCAATGGATGAAAGGACTACGGATATGAATATATTGCGAATGAAGCCGATATATAACGAATATCAAGAGTAGTGCTGGGATTATTTAACGACCTGAGTAACTGGGAATGTACATACGAGAGGATACACTTTCGAGCTAAGATAGCCCCTGCATTGCCATGCCATGGTTGATAGGGAAAGAAAGAGAGAGAGAGAGAGAGAGAGAGAGAGAGAGAGAGAGAGAGAGAAGCAAAGTTACAAGTTGCTCTTGGGATAAGCCAAACCTGTTGCTTCTAACGGGACCGTCTAACTCTGCATTGCAGAGAGCAAATGATACCAGACACTTTTATTCACTCGTCTTACTACGAGCTTTACTGCTACCTTTGCGTTCGTAATTGTAAAGCTAGGAACAGAGCATGAAGGTATGTATTCCTGATGGCCTCTCTAAGTCTTCTATTCGTCTTCAATCTTGCGAGGACAAGAACAGTATGTTTTCCAATGCAATGTCCGTAGAAATGTGCAAGCTTACTGCACTCATTCAATGCAAATGCAATGTATTCTACTAGTAAGGAGGCTCGCAATCGTACTGTACTTCCTCATATCATTTATTTTGTTGATTCAGCAAAAGTATTGAGAATTCAATCCTTAGTCAGACTCAGATTGTAGGAATCTTTCCACTACACCTCAAATTGGAAATTGAAAATCATTTGAATGTAATTGATCTCAATAAGAACCAACCACCACAGTCAAGAGAGTTTGACAACATTTTGACGTCATTTTTAAACGTGTAAACATACAGTTAGCAACAATTCACGAGTTCATTAGGATGAGCATAAAATTAACACGTTTATGTGTCACCGAGCAATCATCTTCTATCCTATCTGTAGTATGCCAAAACAATAAAAATATTGACTCTGCCTGCAATCGTTTGCTTGTAAATCGTAAGCTGGAAATAATAGTACTTACATGTTGTTGTGGTACCTGTATCAAATCATGAAGGGTATAGCAGAACTCGAATTTCCAATTAAAATTCACCACCTGTCCATCTGAATTTTTAATTTGGCAATCATCATCTTGAAATTCGCAAAAATCAATATTCTATACTATGCTATAGTGAAGGGAATGCGGGCGATGGCGATGCATTCAATAGGAGTGATGAGTTTTGAAGTGAAACACTGATATTGTTTAATACAAGGATTACTATGCAGTTTAATTACTATGCTTTTCTCTTGTGATTTAGATGTGATTTTTATGAAGTGACTAAACCTGAATGACGCACAGGTACACTGAAGGTTGAGAATATTACGGTTTTCATGGAACGTCGTAAATAGGTTAATGCGCAGTAGTTTGCAAGTAATTATGAAATATTTGGTTCGATGACGGATTGGCCATTTAGCGCCTTCTTAGATTTAACTGTAACGACTCACGGGAAACGGACTTGTGTATTTATTTAGGTCGCGGGATGATAGTGAGTGAGGGTTAGGAAGATCTATGATCTGTGTGAGTGAGTGAGAGAGGTGAACACCAGTCACTCACTGTCAGTTTGGCATTTGCATACATTTGAGATTCAGCTTCGAATAGGTACGTATCATCTCGTTCATCTTTGCATTGTACCAAATAACAAAACAAAATCACCAATACAGCAATTACTGGGATGACGGGGAAGTATAAAACTCTGCTTATTAAATCTCACATGATGATGCAAGTAGAGTAGGATAAAAACTTAGATTACAGTTTATTCATCTTGTCATTGTCTTCGGAAGATAATAACGCTTTCATAAATTACGTTGTGGAGGATGGAGCAGAGAAGGATGAAAGACGAAAGACGTTTTATGTTACATTATGTCTCATCAAAGCTTCAGTCTATCTACTCTCGTATTTAATACAGGCAAAAAGGTCAAGATCAAGATCGCTCAAGTTGAATCCTAATAAAAATGTCAATGTCGACGAAATAATAAGTTTCTATCATAAAAATATAAGTTAGTCGTGTACAAGAGCAGTGTAATCAGAGTTCATCGATTTGAAAAATGAATGCAAGTATAAAACATGGAGCCTTACGTGTACTGCGAGTATGTGTTCCTTAGACTAATTATTGTTCAACTTGAAATTACAGGCATCAATTATGTGCGATTGAGAGGAATTTGCCTTCGTATTTTTTTGCAATCTAGACGATTGCACGTGACGTGATATGTAAAAGATTCAGATTACGATTCCTTAAGACTTGTCTAGTCAAAGGTTATAAAACGGGATCAGTGATTTCACAAACTGTTACAAACAGAAGCATTTCAATGTTATGATTTCAATTTTTTATTGACGAAGCTTTCCCATCTCTCTCATGAAGTATAAAAACCAGTAGTAAAGAATTTATGCAATTAAGTGGACGCCATATCAACTGGAAGACATATGCTACATAGTTGAATGCTACCATTTAATTCGCAAATTAAAATTCTGACTCTACTATTTATTACATAAGTCTCGAAAGTTTACAGTTCATCCATTTCAAAA
Source organism: Ptenothrix huangshanensis (assembly GCA_036851915.1). NCBI lineage: Eukaryota > Metazoa > Arthropoda > Collembola > Symphypleona > Dicyrtomidae > Ptenothrix > Ptenothrix huangshanensis. The sequence goes on along the minus strand of JAAXYX010000139.1, from coordinate 46,302 downwards.
AAGTTATTTAGAGTGAAAAGACAATGAGGCTACAAAGATATTATGTATGAAGTGGTATAACGTTTGAATTTAATTGCAATAGTGAATACATGTCGTGAGGATATGAATGCACTAAGTTTTCTATATGCTCAGTATAGATACAGAAGAACAAGAGCAAATGGATAGAGACGTGTAACAAATAATAATTTCAAAATGAATACAAACTTCTGGTTTAATTTTTAATTATCATATTTGCTTTAAGTAAATTAGAATGGAACCGTTATTCATTCATACCTTCATGCTTTATCTCGCATCGTCCCATCTTCCTACTTTTCATAACGGAAATAAATTCGAATAGTAGCAAATTCTTTGTTTGAATGTCTGCATGCCTCTAGTCTTGAGTTGTTCAAGGGAACGGAAAAGCAACAGTGATGGAACACTATAAGACGATAATTCATACGAATAATTATCACACAAAATCACATGAAAAATGATTGTAGCTCGTGGTAAAATTCCACGTGAGGATATATACCTATACATCTTTTAGCTATGTATTTGAATATACCAAACTTTTGCGTAAAAAATTGCATGCGCAATAAAATTCCCGAGTTGTTTTCTAGACCTGGATAGAATTTTGAGTTGTGAGCAGTAAAAACAAGAAAAATATTTCAAGTGCCGCACACTTCCACGTTACACATACAGATACCTCGGTAGGCAAACAACCGAGGACCATACCAAGTAATTTTGTGTTGAAGTCGTTGCCCACATTTAAAAAAATATGACGGAAGACTGAAGATAAAAAACTGAAAAGTAAAAAAAAATTACAGCGAGAAAAGATGCAGTCACAATATAATTGTTTGGTACACCAACCTGCAGTTGTCGTCTTCGACTTCATCTTCGTCGTTGACGATGCTGTTATTATTAAGAAGTTGTTACCTTTTCCCTTGCCGCATGTATTAGAGTAGTTCAAACGATAGACCTGAGTATATGTTTGTATTAAAAACATAATATGTAACGTCGTTGAAGAGGCATACCATGATATTTGTAATTTTCCTTAACTACAGATCATGTTAAATGCTTCTTACAGCAGGGTCCATTTCAGCATGGTTTGCACTCAGGAAAAAACGAGCATAACAGAGATTGGATTTCTGGAAAATTGCATTTATCATGGTTTGCATCTTCAACGCAAGTATGTACATGCAGGTGTATCAACAAACCATCCTTACTACACACAGCTGGTAGTTACAGAACCTAATTGTAGTGCACCATAGAGTCGGAAATGAATAATAGTGAAGGTAGAAGTACCGACGGACGATAAGTAGTAGTTGCTACAAATAAGCCGCTATTGTAAAAATTTTAAAACGATACCGAGCTTGGTTTAACCTGAATAAGATTTTATGTATGTAGAGAGATACATGAGAAAGAGTGTCGAAAAAGAGATTGATGCTTGTACTTGTATGTATAGCGGTGATCATTAGATAATGCAAGTTTAAGGACAATGTTACAAAACTCTATGGACTAGGGGTATTATGTAATTATACATATATACGGACGTACGTATTTAGTTAGGATGACGTGCCATATTACAGATACACAGAACTTTCCTCTTTCTGGCTTCCTTCTCTATATTTTTTCTTGTTCGAAGGATGTATATATGTGTTGGTGGAATAGTATCTCTACTTCCCATCTAATCTTCCCGTATCAATTCCTCTTCTTTTCATGTTTGCCTTCTCCAATGTTCTGTTATTGTGGCATCAGAACTGAACAATGTTAAAATGAACCGTGTCTTATTGAGCTTGCTGTTCTTTTTTTTCATCATTTCTTCTGAATGCCGTGTTATGTCGTTTTCAATCTCGTGACACCTGAAGCATGTCGGGTAAATATAAAGAAAAAACCAAGTCAATTCCATACCGTCGTAATTCTTCAAACTGTGATATACTAGTATGGTGTAGTTAAACGAGTAATGAGGGTTTATACATTGTCAGATCAAAGCGGGATGATATTATCGTGCAACATATATTCAGGGAACATTAATGAGCGTGTACAACGTCGAGTAACTACAATGAAACAGTCACATGGAAAATTTACCCTTCATTAAGGACACATTCTTCAAATATACATTAAGATAAAAGTACTAATGCTACTAATAATTAATTTTGCGTTTCAGTTGTATCCTTCATATTCCTCCGAACTTGTTCATGCATGTACTGAACAACTGAAAGTTGTCACACTGTAAAATCAAGATCGGCTGAAGATACCAGCACAATTAACATCATAGACTGAATTTTGAATCCACGTTCGATGGCCTGGGGGAACATGTGGACACATGTTCCAGGAGAAGACAGGAGGAGGAGCAGCATTTTAAATTATGAACGAATTAATTCCATAGTATTATTAGCAGTAGTCATCACCGGATTTTTTGCAATATCATTAGACGCCGTCCCACACAACAGACATGCAGAAATGCTTTTCAGTGATTCTCGACTTCGAGGTGAGTAACCCTCTACTTGCATTTTTAACTTTTTTTTATTTTCTTAACATTTCACATTAACCCATCTATTACTGTACATACATACATACTTATTGTTATGTGCCTGCCCGCAATTCAATTCATTCAGATAAAACGAAAGAGAGATTTTCATCATTGTTTGATTGTTATTGTTATGCTTTATCACATCATTTTCGTTTAAATATTTTTTTTTGTTATTCTCATTTTTTGTAATGCGAGTAACAAAAGATTCTTCCTTGTTTCCTTATGACGTAGTAAGTAGCCACAGCTAAAAAAATTTGCGGATACAATAACTAAATTACATCGCATGTGCACATCCATGCAGCTGGGGAAGAAGTGTGAAAAATTATACTTTTCCACACAGGTACTTACATAAGTCAGTGTGCAAAGTTCGTCTTCTTCTTCCCAGTACAGGTTTCGTTTGTAAATACAAAGTGCAGTTAAATTTTAATACGTTGGATGTTGGATTGGGAAAATTCTGTGTAAGTATTCACACAAAAGTTTTATTTAGTTTTTGTCAAGTGCCGTTGTTTACACGACACGGTACTTTAGTTCACCATACCGTACCCAGCCGAGACAGGCGACAGTCTCACAGACCAGTGCCCGAACAAAAGGTTGCTAACACCGTTTCAAGAATGACATTGTGGTGGAAGACTAAATTCGCTCTTCCACAAACTTTCCATTTCATTTCATCTGAATCGGATGATACGGATGGAATAGTGATAAATGTAATTTACGTTTCATAAGAACCTTTGACGACAACTTGAACGCTTGTTAAAATAAATTATGGGACAAATGCACACATCAGCTGGCATTTCGTGATCGTCTACTTGTACTGCTCAAAAATTCCCAACTTGAACTGATGGCTTCAAGGAATTTACCTGACAGCAAAATCGAAGAGATGTTTCACAAGTTTCGCGTTTACATGTAGGTACATAATTGATAGCATCTTCTGGGATGAGTAAATGTGCAAGTACAAGTACAAATGACAGCATGACAAGAAGTCTATCTACGCAGGAAATGATATTAATAAAATGAAATGTACTTGTATCATTTCAAATTCCATACGACTTTCTGCTCGTTCGTGCAGTACAGATGCAGATGTACTAAACCACCTGAACCTATCGTTCAGCCGATAGTTCAGAATGAAGTACCTACATGCATTTTTTAGGTTTTTGTAACAGTCTAGAACTCTATATATTTATGTACACGTAGGGAGAATGGTAGCATGAGTTTTCAAGTGCAAAATGGTCGGATGTGGGTAAAGGTTTGTTCAATTTGCTATGGGAAAGGTGAACGAACCGGGAGAGAAGAGAAGGAAGGTCTAAAATGGATTGTGTATAGCCAAGGGTGAATTGTAATATTCGTAATCCTATACACCAACCTAGTTGTAGTGGCTTCTGAAAGCTCAAGATTTGTTTCTTCCTTCCCTCTGAGAAAATAAACTGCCTGTTCGAGGGAAACTAGATGACGAGAGATTGATGCAGTGTACATATTTACCTAATCACTACATGCCTTTTAATTGCTAGCTAGAACATTGATGAGGAATACTGTAGGACGGGTGTGGATACACCCATAATTACCATTACATATTTCACCTATCATCATTATTAAGTCTTAAACATCATGAGATCGTACCTTATCATTTCGTATCATTAAATGGCATGTGCTATCTCGAGACAAATTGTTTATCAACAAAAGCCAAGCTCGATCCAGCAATCCAGCTTCGACTCATGCAAAATATTTACTCACTACCTTCAGTTTCTCAAATACCGAACAACATACATTTGCATTGGTAATAATATTATTTGTAAATATTCATTACTCATGGTTATGTATGTATCGCCGCAGGGTCAGCAACCATATTATTTCATGGCCTAGATGCACACAAGTCCATTGTAGTTTCTGGCCAATTTCATTTTTTACGGTCGCATTCTCTGTACCAGACCAGTACAGACGGATAGTGGTTTTGGTACATGGTGGGTTTCTTCTCATTTCTGATATCTGATAACGAGCGTGAAAGCTTACATCTAAACGCTTCCTACGTGACGTTAGACGTTACCAGTTACCAAGTTACATGTAAAAATGCCCAACATTACATGTTTTATTGTCGAATTTGGAGTTTGTCTTTTGGGATAATCATGCCGTAACTCGTTAGACTGGTAGAAGAAAATAATTAGGATATTGTTCAATGACAAGTTTGGATAAGAACGGAATTTAGTTCGTTTATGATGTCATGCAAGTTGAAGTAGTTTGTCCAGGTCATGGTAAATGCTAAATAAGTACTTGTCTTTAAGTGACTACTCGTACTCACCGTCGTGGTAAGAGCGTTATATCACGTAATATTATGCGTCTATATCGTACACAACATTGTTTGGCTATATAGAAGTTTGTAATAGTAACCGTTGTAATGGTTTCAACTCTGAACCTTATTAGTGTCACAAGAGGAATTTAATCAGATTCTAAACTAAATAGCAAACTAGAGACTTCCTGTCTCAAGCAGGCTACCTTAACCTGATTCCCTCTTCAATTAATCTCAAATATTATTTTTCGTACGTAACAACACACCCACAGTCGCAGTGCAAGTAACATCGAATCGGTACTTGACATAAGACATAAAGGATCCGCATATAATTATAAGTAGGTACCCACCTACCTATATTTCCGCGCGGAGTTGAAATTAAAGCTTATCCGTGTTGGATTTTTATCTGGGGACTGGATGAACGTTTCTGCATTGTGGTAGAACTCGTTAAATATACATTGTGATTTTGTGCAACTCCGCACTCACAAAATCATTACAAGAAAATTCCGATTGAAGTTATTGATAAAAAAGACACTTCTGACGTTTGTCAGATGTTTATACAATAATTTCACGAAGTACCTTCAGTTGACATTACTCAATAGAAAAAATAAAGATAATTATGCCAAAAGTTATAATTTGTTGGGCCTAAATAATCTAAGTAAAACCTGGATGAAATTTTAGTTTTGCAATGGTCGAGTACAGCGGTAACTTATATTTTGTGCTTGAAGTAGGCATTTAGATAATGTGTAGAAGTAAAGGTAAGTTGCAATAGTGTGAATGGTGTGTGATAAAAAATTGTAAAAGCGTGACTCGGCAAGTTGCTTACATAAATATTGGTAGGTTATATAAACAGACAATTCTTGGTACAGTAGTATTATGCCAACCGCAATTTAATTTCATGCGCCTAACGGTTATTTGGACTGTGTCTAATAAGACTTACCTTGTTCTTCTCATTGGTATTCATGTCACACTTAAAGAGATGTCCATCATTGTAATTTAGTTAAACGTATAACGCTATACCACTGCCTTTACTAATTGTCTCTATACATTGATAAACGGACCGAGTTTTATCTCACGTAAGTGCATGCAGACATCTGATCTGTAGAATCTTAATCTTTAAACTTGTTCATCGTCACGTCTGATTAATAATGATGGCCAAGTCTTGTTTTCCTGTCCTTTATCTATTGAAATGTGCATACTTAGTAGGCCAGGTAGAAATAGGAATACCGGCTTTTAATTGAACACTGACCCATTGCAATATTTACCATCCTAGTAAGTTTCGAAGCAAGATTCAGGAACTCAGCGGCTGATCTTTGATAGATACTTCGAGAGAGATTGCTTTTACTCGTTTTACCTACCAGTCATTTGACGAATGTAATGTAGTACAACTTACAATGTACGGAGTACTCAAGTCGAATTATTGTTTTCACAACATAATTGCGGTTTAAAACGAAATTTTTAATTGCTTACAGTATCTACTCATTGAAATTATTTTTTAGCAATAATAATATGAATGATTAGGTTCAAGCGTTTAATGCATGATTTAATTTTGTTTGCTTTGCAGGAGGAAGTGGCAGGAATATACGACCTCTATCATGCCAACACAGGGAAACTGGCCAACCTGGGGTTTGCATGTTTGCATGGGATTGCATGAAAGTACGTGAATTATTCGATGAATGAATACCTTTATTGATAATTGCTTTATACAGTTTAGACTGCATAATCTTGCAAAAAATGGTGCGTGCATATTATGAAAGGATCAAGTTTTATATGACGTTTGTTTCTTTGTTAAAATTTAAACAGGCAAATGGAACACATTTGGGAACATGTATAGATCGTTTTTACTTTGGAAGTTGTTGTAATCTTGGGGACAAGACGGATGATGTGATAAATTCGGCTAGTATGCGTCCACCTTTGCGGCCAGTGAGACCACCTCAGGATGCGGATAACAATGTTCAAGTCATTCCAGGTGATCCAGACAAGCAGTACCCACAATTCCCTGCTGTCCCAGGAGTTCCTCAGCAACCTGGTGGTCCCGACTCTCCACCACCTGCTTTCCCCGGAGCAGAACAAATCCCGGGTGTGAATCAGACTCAACAAGGAATAGGTGGTCAAAACAATGGAAATCAGCCAGGATATCCTGCTTTCCCAGGAACAAATAACACACAGCCAGGACTAGGTCAGCCAGGTCAAGGAATCAATGGAACTCAACCTGGTTTTGAGCAAATAAATGGATCCAATCAAGGACAGGGAGGATTCCAGCAATTCCCTGGACTCAACAATACGCAACCTCCTCAATTCCCAGGAGCTAGTGGGACTCAACCACAACTCCCAGGGGCTAATCAGACTCAACCCTTCCCTATTGGGGGAGGAAATGCTACTCAATTCCCAGGAGCTGGTGGAAATCAACAAGGTATAGCACAGTTCCCTGGTGCAGACCAAGCTCAGCAAGGGCTTGGGCAATTACCCGGTGCCAATGAAACACAACAAGGCCTTGGACAGTTCCCTGGTGCTAACCAAACTCAACAAGGTTTTGTACCACCTCAGGGAGCAAGCAGTACCCAAGCTCCATCGACTGGTAATGAGGTTCCAAATGATGAATCTAATCCATCTGGACCTGGTTCATTCCCAACTCAAACTCCTATACTTCAACCGGGAAGTGGTTCCGGTTCCGGCCAACCTTCGCAAATTCCTGGAATTCCTGGTGTGCCACCACCACAACAGATTCCTGGATTTCCTCCTGTACCGACAGTTCCACCACAAGGACAATTTCCAACTGCTCCACCGTATCCAGGACAATCAACTGAGGCTTCAACAACATCAGATCCTTCTGCTCCAGCAGATGAGCCTAATGCAGCATCCTCAACAACACAAGCTCCAGGTTTACCAGGATTTCCTGGCTTCCCAAATCTACCTACAGCATCTACGTTGCCACCACCACAATTTCCACAAGTTACAACTATTGCTCCTCCACAATTTCAAAATTTCTCTACAATTGCTCCTCCGCAGTTCCAGAACTTTTCAACTGTCGCTCCTCCTGATTTTAACTTTACTACACTCGCACCACCTCAGTTCCAAAACTACTCAACTCTTGCGCCTCCTCAGTTCCCAAATATTACTACACTTGCTCCTCCTGATTTCCAAAACTACACAACTCCTGCTCCTCCTCAGTTCCAAAATTTTTCGACTCTGGCACCCCCTCAATTCCCAAATTTTACTACCATTGCTCCTCCTGATTTCCAGAACTATTCAACTCCAGCTCCTCCTCAGTTCCCAAATGTCACAACTATCGCTCCGCCTGATTTCAACTTTACAACACTTGCTCCTCCACAGTTCCAGAACTACTCTACTCCTGCTCCTCCTGATTTTAACTTTACCACACTCGCCCCACCTCAGTTCCCAAATTATACGACTGTGGCTCCTCCTGACTTTAACTTCACAACTCTTGCTCCTCCTCAGTTCCCAAATTATACCACGGTGGCTCCTCCTGATTTCAACTTTACAACACTTGCTCCTCCTCAGTTCCAAAACTATTCAACTGCCGCTCCTCCTAATTTCAACTTCACCACACTCGCTCCACCTCAGTTCCCAAATTTTACCACGGTAGCTCCCCCTGATTTCCAAAATTATTCAACTCTAGCGCCTCCTCAGGGAATTCAGAATATTTCCACTCTAGCACCACCTCAAGGTATCCCAGCTTTCCCGACGTTCCCTGAACAGAGTACTTCATCAACGGCAAGTCCGGGACCAGCTGACGATCCAGATGCCTCTGGTCAAAGTTCTACTGCAGCACCAGGTCTTCCAACTTTCCCAACGATTCCTCCACCCTCTCCACTTCCTACCCTTGCACCATTACCAGGATTCCCTCCACTTCCAGGTCAGTCGACAAGCAGTCCTCCATCTGGTTCCGGAAATGTTCCAGCTGACGAACCAAATGGCTCTGATCAAAGTTCTACTGCTGCACCAGGTCTTCCAACCTTCCCAACTATTCCTCCACCCTCGCCACTTCCTACCCTAGCTCCATTGCCAGGATTCCCTCCACTTCCAGGGCAGTCGACAAGCAGCCCTCCATCTGGTTCCGGAAATGTCCCAGCTGATGATCCAAATGGCTCTGGTCAAAGTTCTACCACTGCTCCAGGTCTTCCAACTTTCCCGACTATTCCTCCACCCTCACCGCTACCTACCCTTGCTCCATTGCCAGGATTCCCTCCACTTCCGGGACAATCATCAACTCAGTCACCTGGTTCCGAAAATGTTCCAGGAGATGATCCAAATGGTTCCCAATCGTCAACAACCGGATTACCTGGACTTCCGCCATTTGGAACTTGGCCGGAATTCTCAACTCTGCCACCTCCGCCACCAATCTCGACTCTAGCACCTCCTCCATCCCCATCTCCTCTTCCAACTCTTGCACCTTTCCCCCCACTTCCTGGACAGTCAACAGAAAGCACAAGCTCTGCACCAGGGGATGATCCTGAAGGCACTGGCTCGACAACAACAATAGCAACAGTTACCGGAAACTCAACTGCACTTCCGACTGTGCCGACCTTACCTCCATGGAACCCTCCAACTCTTCCACCTCTTCCCCCAATTTCCACTCTTCCTCCTCCACCACCGCCACAAACTTTACCGCCAATAAATTTCCCTGGTTTAAACACAACAGCAGCTCCTGGCTCTAGTTCTCCTGCTCCACAAGAGAATGCAACTCCTGGAGCACCTGCAGATGTTCCTAATTCAAGTACTCCTTCTCCATCTCCGACTCTCCCAAACTTGCAAATAAGTCCTGATGTAGTAGCCAGTTCTCTAGGAAGCGCGAGTGGATCTTTGTCTCAACTTGGCTCTCAATCAACCGGAATTCCCTCTACAGTACCCACAACCGTACCAACAGCTGTACCGACACTGCCATCAGAAGGTATTCCAACTACAGCCCAAACGACAATCCCAGGACTCGATGTTGGAAACAATCCTCTGGCACCAACTTCAGCCTCCAGTGCAGGGTCACAACCAACAGATGTTCCAAATGCTGAACCTGAGTCACCTATGGAAACAGCTACGTCTTCTAATAACGTCGGAAATATTCAGGCTACAACAAGCTTGAATGAGGCTGGAAATACGCTGGCATCCGGTGCTGGAAGTCTTTCCGCAGCCGGTTCCTCCAGTACACTGGTAACTAGTTCAATTAATCAAGGAATTTCTCAAATCGGTGGAATCGCTGGAATTGTACAGGGGCAACAGTCACAAATACCTGGAATACAGAGCTCTATCCAAAACCAACAGACTGCTGGTAGTTCCTTACAATCTCAAATTACACTGACTTCTGCTCTAACAACGACAGCACAGACTTCGCTTTTCGATCCTTCAAATCTTACCAAACCTCCACAGAATACAAACACAGACTTGGTTGGTCAGAGTACTCTTTTCACTTCCGTCATTGACCAGTCATCAATTCAGGGATCTTTACAGTCACAAAGTAGTGGGTCTTCTATTATTCAGGGTATTGTAAGTCCGATATCAAGCATTTCTAACATTCAACCGAGTGCAACTGAAGGTGGAATGCAGTCCACAGTAGCGTCACCCGGACCACTTGAACCTTCTCCTGAAACTCCAATGGCACCCTCACCGGACACTTCTGGAACTCCAGAAATTGAAGGTAGTATGCCCGTCGATTCCTCAACTACTGATGCTAACTCTACTCCATCAGTGGATTCTACGCCAACACTCCCTGATGCTTCTGGGTCTCCAAATCCAGCAGCTCCAGCTGGTGATGAGGAAATGCAAGCAAGTACCACCACAGCCCCTGGAGGAACTGATATTGGAAATGTGGTTCCTGGTTTAATTAGCTCTGCAAACTCTCATGGCTCATCCATTTCAAATATTTCTGCTGTTAGTACAGGCCAATTTTCAAGCACAAATGGATTTCAAGATGCCTCAAGTTCATTAGGAGGACTTGCCAATCAAACAGCAGTACCTACTGTTCCCATTCTTACTCCATCGCAAACTGAAATAGGATCAAGTAGCTCGGTTCCAACAGCATTCCCAACTACCTTCCCACAGTTCCCACCATTCCCATCCGGGGGCTTTCCTGGCTTCCCTAGCCCTAGTGGAACTCCAGCTCAGCCCGGTGCGTCCGAATCCAGTAAAAAGACAGATATCGGTGGAATTAATCCCACAGCATCTTCTGGATTCGATGAGGTGAAACCAACTGAAATGATTCCTGGTGGCATCGGTGGGTCTGATAATGGTTTTCCTATTGACAATATCAACAGCACGGGACAACCCGAACTCCCATTTTTCACCGAAAATGGCACTCTTCTCATTAATGACTACAAGCAAAGTAAAGAAACCAATTTATATGTATAATTCATAATGAAAACCTGATTGCACGGTAATGTGTGGTGAAATTCACGTGAAATTGTAATGAAAAATTATTCTCTTTTTATAGTTTGTGGAAGAAGATTTTTCCCAACATCTAGGATCGTAGGAGGAAAAGAAGCAACGTATGGAAAATGGCCGTGGCAGGTTAGTTCATTTCTAGTCCAATGTGTTGTCTACCTCCTTATCATTATTTCCAGGGAATTCAGTGAGAAAGTAGTACCGAATGTAAATCAAATGAATATTGCCCTTTTTTATAGATTTCTCTGAGACAGTGGAGAACATCAACCTATCTCCACAAGTGTGGTGCTGCACTTCTTAACGAGAACTGGGCAATCACAGCTGCTCATTGTGTGGAGAAGTAAGCCAATATATGTAATTACATGGACACCCAGGACCATTTGTGTGCTGATTGCCTATTGTTTAACATAATCAATTATTGCATTTTCTAGAGTTCCACCAACGGACTTACTGCTACGAATTGGAGAATTCGATCTGTCTGAAGAAAAAGAGCCTTTTGGTTATGTTGAACGACGGGTTCAAATTGTAGCAACTCATCCTCAGTTCGATCCCAGAACATTTGAGAATGACTTGGCTTTACTCAGATTTTACGAACCAGTTGTATTCCAGCCCAACATTGTTCCTATCTGTGTACCTGAAACTGATGCCAATCATATTGGTAAAACTGCTTTTGTGACAGGATGGGGACGTCTATACGAAGGTATGCCGTGTGAATCTTTATGTACCTATTTACCCTAACTTTTATTTCTGTAGTTACAAATACTCATGGGAACGTTTAATGGCGTGCCTACATACGTACCTGTTTATCAGAGTCATTGCATTTAACATTTATGAAATTTTCACAGATGGTCCACTTCCATCGCGATTACAAGAAGTTCCTGTTCCAATTATAACAAATGATGCTTGCGAAGCCATGTACAGACAGGCTGGTTACATTGAGCACATTCCAGACATCTTTATCTGCGCAGGATGGCGAGATGGAGGCAGAGATTCGTGCGAGGTATGTTCTTTGTTACTTGCTTGTATAAACTGCAGGTGTTTGTAGCATGTTTATGTATAACGTGCCTTTACGTTACGACATCTTGCCTTGAACCGTTGGAGTTGTGAAATAAAAAAATCCACGATTTCAGTTGTGCAGTAATGTCATGAATATTTTGCTTTGAATAATTTTAGGGTGATTCTGGTGGCCCAATGGTTCTCCAACGGGATGATGACGATCGATGGGTTCTTGGAGGAGTCATTTCCTGGGGTATAGGATGCGCCGAGCCTAATCAGCCAGGAGTCTATACTAGAATATCCGTTTTCAGACACTGGATAAACCAAATTCTTCAATTTTAATTTGAAGCTATTTGAGGAAGTTAATTATGACGAATCCCGATACTTAAGTACCTTATAAAATTTGGTCGTCGACCCTCAAGGTGACACCGCCTCAGTCAACATTATTCCGTTCATTGGAAGTGCAATATATGTATAGATATGTATATTGTGTGAGAGAATCATTAGTATTATTTAACTAATTTCTCGTCCTCGTCAATACGAAAGGCAGCAAATACGTTTTGTAATTTGGGAACAACAATTTACTCTTGTTTCATTTTAGTAATTTTAATTTCGGTAAAATCATTACGAGACGATGAAAGTGAGCTCAACACTGTGATCAACCAAAGTGGAATGGACTAGACCTCTCTGTTAAAATTACTTTAATTTATTTATTTTTCTGTCTAGTTGTCAGGTAAATTTGAATTACACAGTGGGTACGATTTGAGACGAATTAATTTGTAGTTGAATAACAGCATGCAATATTATTACTAAATGTATTTATTTATTTTGACAAATACGTATAGATACGTAGTAATGTACTGAACACAGGTTGTACAGTTTTGTCACATGTGTTTGTTTGGTATGTATATGACGTATTTATTTTTGAGTGTGACATTATTTGCATGTGTGTTCTAAGGACGCATTAAGTGCCAACTAATTCTTAATTTATTATAATAATAACTATTTTTATTATATTGTTGATAATAATTTATTTAACGAATTTTCCGCCGTCTGCTCTCCTTGGGTCATTTGGATTAATTTTTAACATAATGTACTATTGTAATTTTAAATAGCAATGCTTCGGTTCAAGAATTTTTTGTTATATGATTTTTAAGGTCCACTGCTTGTAACGATACGGTTTAGAACGAATTTAATAATTGCGTAGGCTGTAATTGTATTCTATAAATATCCGTGGTGGCTCTGTTTTACTATTATGTTCCAACGGTGCTGTGTTTATTACATGTATTATAAGAAACCATCATCGTTTATGGTTTTGTATTATTTTTTATTTATTTTCCCGCCAAGTTAAACATCAACCGTCCTGAAATTTATCATTCATAATATGTATTACGAATATGTAGATTAAGCCGGAATCGAGTTGTTTTTTTAACATTTTGTCTATGCAATAATAACAATAAACGCGGTTCTATAATTATACAGATAGTGGTTGTTAACGGTGAGCAATTGAGCTTCTCCAGCCAAAAATGACCTACTGATTTGTTATAGTTGTGTGAAGACTCCCTTAGCATCAGCCAATGCCGTAAATAAAAAATATATATTTAAACATGCTGGTTGTAATTCAAGTAGCTACTTACCTACGAACTTAATTTCCGACGCATTTTAGATATAATTACATAGTAAGTCTACACTGTTAATCACGTAAGTAATAAAGACAAATATTCGAAATGAACAAATAGCAGAGAAAAGACACACAGCTGCGACTTAATTGTAAAATTATTAGTTTATTTATTTACGGTATGCGAAACTCGAACAGGGTCTTTTCAAAAATAAGTACGTATACCAAAAAAAAGCAAAAAGGTTTCTGCCCGTACAATATAGGCTATATAATTATATTTTTCATTGGCTTAAAAATTATGGTAGAATATCATTTCAGCAAGTCTAGAAAGTTAAAATAAACCCGGAATGGATATTGAAATTTACACTATAGACCGACAAAGTTTTCTCGCCCAAAGACTGACTAGGTGCTTGGTAGCTACTTGCCATTGTATCAAGCTGTTTAACGAACCGATCCAATAATCTGTAAATAATTTAAAATAAGTGATGTTAGTGAATCTGTGAAGCCCTTTGTACATCCGAGATTTAAGTACGCCACGCACACCACCGTGAAATGCTGTAATACAATACTGATGAAAATCAACCTAATATTATTATAACTTACCCGGATCAAATTGTCCACCCCAAGTAAATAACCATCTTCACGATTTCCCATTTTCCAGGGAATCCTATGGCTTAAGCGGCTAACAGAACTTGGGACTGTTTTGGCAAAGTCGATGAGCCAAGCTCCAACGCGTACAGAGTCATGGATTAAAAGCACTGAGCTGCCGATTACCTGTAAAAAGTAACACATACATTTTACTTAAGACTTAACCGGTCCAATTCCAATTTTTAGCATCTGAAGGAGTCAATGACATGGTATCGATCGCAGCTGTTGCCACTAAATATTTAGATCTGAATTTACTGTAATCTCTATTATGTACCTCGTGAGTCATGAAGAACTCGGAAGACTCTAAACTACGTCGAATTTCTTTCAATCTCTCCAAAAGTTGTGAGCGTAACACAGGGTCGGTGGGAAGAAATTTTAACATCATTTTAGTGACATCAGATTCAGTCTTCATAGTTTTTAAATCGCTCATTGGTTCTTTACTGTTTTGAAACTGTTAACAATACATTCTTAATTAATTCAGCTCTAATCATCTCCAACGAACACCAACAGCTCTTCAATGATCAATGGGTTTGGACGAAAAGCATTGAATCTATACCTTGATTGCTTCTATGCGGAAGCCTAAGGAGGAAGTGGACGACTGTTCTTCTCTGAACTGCATGTATCGAAGTTTAGTAACTGCTTTAGATAGATGCTCTTCCTCTGTTGGGGCTGACGGGTCCACTTTCACCATCTGTTGCAACAAAAATCGATAAAGTATTTTTAGCACACGTCGTAACCATTTGTTAAGCGCATTATAAACATCAGAATAATTGCTGTACAACGATAACGACGATTCCAGTACAACTTCACCTACCTTTTGATAAAGATCGTTGCGTGCACTGGAATTTGTTACTTCAGACTCTAGAAAGGTTCGGGATCCTACTTTGAGATCCATTACTGCTGAATCGTGGTCGAAACCTGTGAGCAAGTCTTCAATTTCTAAAAATGTTTCGCCATTCCATTCGGTCCGGCTGTGAAAGGAAGGAATTACTGATTTCATAGGGTCATCAGAATTTGTGAGGTATTCGTAAACATCAGGTTCGTAGCTACCTTCTGAAACAAGTTGTAATTAAATAAAATCGTCATTAGTAAATTTAACAATAAATGATTATCCTACACTAGTGTACCTAATACAAAATTAAAAGCCCCCTCAAGCTAGCAGATATACAAATGGATACATAGGCATAATGATCATCACAAATAATTAGCGAATGGAATAGAAAATGAAGGAATGCAACTACTCGACCATTCCCACACTAATAAATTAACACTGAACAAACACCTAAATTATACTGACTGGAGCCTACTGCTATTTAATGGTTTTGCGAGCTTTTTAAAATGCGCATAGAAGTTAATATGGCTAACCAAATTTATGAGTCAACGCAACGAATGTCTACAAATTAATGTATGCAATATTACTCAAACAAATAAGAAATGCCAAACTTCTACCAATTCAACTGCCAAAAGCATCTGCAACCATCATTATAGCAAGCACTAACAATAAATTATATTCGTCCTTACGAAGTGCAGCAAGAAGCTGGAATAATTATCAAACCATAAGCAGAAAAGCAGCACGTGGAGCTCCAAGCAACTTGCAGATAAAATCCGTACTATGTACATACACACATTAAAATGTTAAATATGAGCCATTACCTCCTTGCTTTTTCCATAATGTATTGGGTCCAGCTGGGGCAAAGCAGCCAGGGTGTCCGGAAAGTTGCACAAATGACCTTCTGATAGCATGGATAGACTGTGTATCGTCGGATGTTACTTCACAACTATTTGTACTGTGGGTAGCAGCTGAATTATTATTACTGGTCGAGGAAGGTGGTTGAAGGAAAAAAGCGGCCGATGCGGGTGCCGTGAATTCCAGGGCATTGATAGCCAGTAGCTGCAAGAGATCCATCGTTGTAGGGGTTGAACTCGAGCTGGAAGATGACGCTGACTTTAACCAAGCAGTTGCAGACTTTTTGATCGATTGTGATTTTTTACCCGTCGTATTATTGTTCAGTAATTTGGCGTTTACATCTATGTCCCGCTCTGCCGCCACCTATAACAAACAAGATAATTCAAATTTTGCTTCTTCAAACGAAAGTCAGTAATTAATTAATTAGGTAAATATATAACTCGCCGCTTCATGGATTAGGTACATGATCATCCTTAAAATACTATTATTCATTATTATTAAATAAACATGCCACCGAAAAACATGCTGTCAGTGAGTCATTCTAACTAGCGAATGGTATACATAGTAAAAAAAATGCCTCGTGTACCGAATGTTATGCTTTTTGCAATTCCTTCAAGTTGTAGAACCCGTGACACATTGGTGCGTACCTAATCTACACTGAGATCTCGACGATTCAATTTTATTCTTTACGACTTCTGTAGCCCTACTCTAATGGCCTAAGCAAGATTCCGCTCTTCAAAATGTACATAAAGTGTAGCTGCAACCGACTACAACTAACGTATTGCTTCACTAAATCCTAAAAACTTTTTAATGACTTTAATATGGTTCACAGTAAGATAGGCTACCAAGAAGCATTCAGAGTTTCCCATAACGTAGTTAAATACTAAGTTTCATTTTATATTGTTGATGTCGTCAATAAATTAGCAAGAACTGAGATTTGTAGTTGGAATGCATTTAATTATAATGGTGCTGAATGAGTGAATCAAAAAGTAGTAAACTCTTGGGTATGACGCAATAATAGGCAGTTTCTTAAGTCTCAGGCAGTAGAATATATGTACATATATATATATGTACACTAAGCATTTTCTTGAAAACAACGCCTGACGCAGGGACAAAAAATAATATTATGCTTTATTGCTACGAACGAATTAATTCTGATCAAGTGAATATATTCCCATTACTGTATTCTGGGAGATGATATAAGCGTATAGTGCCGACGAGTTGTATTTTTAAAAAAGCATTGAAAAGATGCGAAACGCGAAAGCGATTTCTACAGTAAGCTTTATGCAAAATTCAATTGGTCTATATGTACCATTTATATGTAACTCATGGTCGGTCAAGGAAGGGCGCTTTGAGTTTGACGTATGCATATATGCTCACAATGTGAAATGGCGTGACGAGAACAAAACCGGTTTGCTTTTCACACACTTTTCTTTCAATACGCTTGCAATTTCCGATTTGCATGTACAGCACTCACTAGCAATTCTGCCTCAAGTATATTATTTGAGCAACGGGTTGGAGACGGGCAAGGAGCTTTAAGGATAATGAATGCATCTCTCTCAATAGAAAAACACATTGTGAAGAGCCATGAACTCCATCCTCTAATTACCCATTCATATTGGCAAGTACATTTTCCCATCTTTCGTCCCCCCAATAAAAAACGTTTATTTCTTCCATTTTAAGCAAACGATGAATGTTTCCGTGCAATATGACATTGCCCGCATGGTGCCCTTGATGACTCCGTCAACCATTGTAATTTGTGACGTCTACAACTGATATTTACAATTGCAATGGCACATTCGCCATACACTTTATTTTATGCTCGTCCCAGTCTGTACAACATAGGAATTTAGCAGGATAACGCTAAAAGCCGTTATGTGACTGCAACAGCAACAATAACAGTGTCTACAAGAAAGAACGAAGCAACAGTGGGGGCATTGTAGCACTGGTTTCTTGTATAAAGGTATCGTTGAATCATGCCTGAAGCAAAAAAGTATAATATTGCGAACAATCAGCCCATCAGCCAACGAATTTTCTGAATGAAATCAGCGCTAGTGTTACAATCGCTAATGGAAAAGGATATGAATTCCTGCATTTATTACCCCCGTTCAAACATGATACTGCATTACAACCTGTTAATCTTCTCATCACATGATTGCTGCACTGGATATACTATAAACTCGTGGTAATTAAACTTATCCAATCAATTACGGCAATAGGATAAAAATTGTGCAGATGGTGAATGAATCATGATTCCTTGATTATTTTGCCAATACACGTCCTTGTTTGCAACATCCTTCTTCAGACAAGTCTGTACTTAATTACATCTATCTATGTATTAAGCAGGCATGTCGGCGCATCACTACTTTGTTTGACAAGCTTCCTAATTCAAATCCGATAAATATCCCGGTCAATGTTGATTCAATAATGTTTAATCTAATTGTAAAACAATATAACTACGATATCAGCAAGTAATATAAATAGTTCACCTTGTTTCCAATAATATCCAAAAACGCGCAATTATCGGCCTTTTTCTTTACTTTGTGTAATTTGTTTTGGTTTGATTTTGAGCTACCGCAAGGGCATGCTGCCGGGATCAAAATCGGTCGTAAAGTTTTTATCATGATAATGCCGTAAAGTACCGTAAAAGGTCCTTCAAATCTCGATCAATAAGTTTACGTCAGAGTCAGAATACTACTCAGCACACCCACGAACGGCTCGAGCCTTAGTGTCAAAGTATCAGAACCACCGATAAGATATATTGTAAAAATAGACCACGGTGATGCGGTTGATTAATCAACAACAGCAGACAGGTACGAAGAACAAATAGCACAAGACACAACTGCACAACTAGTATTAATTTCCACAACTGAAACGAAAGGCTGAAATTGTCACCTATGTAACAACTTCCTCCTACCTTTACACACACAACAAGACTGAGCACTCAACTACACCTCAGTGAGGTTTAATAGACTTTGTTAAGGCTAAATCCCACAAATAGTATTATTTCGATGGCTAAATACGTAGTAAATACTTTCACGTTACTACTACGAGAAATATATTTCGTCTTAGCGTTTACAGTTGATGGAGGTTTATAGCTAGATTTGCCAACTTCAATTCTATACTCAGACTGACGTTGAAACACCACAGCACTATATCCACTGATGCTACCTTTTACACGAACTGCACACCAGATCCTCACGATTAGACCAGCAGACGCATGAGAATGAGACAGAAGGTTTGGTAGAGTCAGCGTAGATTAAAGATAAAAATGTGACAGTGCGAGTAAATATTCAAGACAGAACTCCCCTTCGCCGGCTGTCCTTACAATTTATAACAATTTACGTTCGATGTTCAGGTTAAAATAGTACCAGCTGTAGTATGCATATAGTCCAAGTCCAAGCTATGAGAAGGTAAAATGTACCTACTTGTAATTAGTAAATAAATAAATATACAATTTCTATTTTCTCTCCTTCAGTGAATTGGTCATGAACCGTGAGAATCAAAACACCTAATAATTATTACTACAAAGAAACGTTGATACCAAAGCACATTTCTCACTTGAAATGCATGCGGTGAGTAAGTTTTCTTGTGACTGGGTTTTCAAATATTACATTCCTTCCTTTGAACGTAACATTGGCGAACTACAAATATTCTACTTATTTATTAAGGTACCTACCACAATGACTAACTGACGTCACATCGTCACATTACCATGAAAATTATGACACATATGATTCTCCAATGAATGCTATTTACTGGCCCAAGTACTAATCTTCAAAGCAAAGAGCAGCTTGGAGATGAATGGACGCATCATTACTACCACAACACTAAATATCATCATTATTGCACGATATGTGAGTAGGTAGGTACCTAGCACAATTTCCTTTTACTGAAACCACACTGAAAGATATGGCAAATACGGACACGCTCATTTCATTGAACGACATCAAACGTAAGATGCTTAATCAAACTTTTTCAGGACACCTACACAACAGCTCAAGACTCATTTATAATCTCGTACCTACACAACGTAGAAAATAAAAAATTGTGGTGGATGGCCACGAACCAGATGTTTGTTTCAAATAAGAACTGTGATTACTGCCTTAACTATTAATGCAATTAATGCGCACAATTAATATTAATACGCACTAATACAATTCCTACCTCATTTAAATGCGTTCAATTTCTTTTCGGTAGGTATTAACGTCTTAGGTTTATACAATAAAACTGCCTATACTTACTTATATGTATGCATATTGCTGAAAGAATGTATGTAGACAGGCAGGGAACCTAGCAAACAGGAAGCGAAAGGAAAAAAATCCCTACCACAAACAAAATTACCAGAAATGTCCCTACAATTATACAATTATGCCAAAATATAAGAAATTAAATGACGTACCGTTTCAATCGTTTGGGAACTGTGACGATGAGACGCCTCATCGCCACCAGTTTTTTCTCGAGAAAACCGTATCGTCATAAGGACTGATTTTAAAGTGATTCAGCTGACTGAAGAAAAACAAGTCATAAAATCCTTGCAAGGCACAGAAAACTATGCAATTTCACCTTCCAGCACTTTATGACGCTGAATTGTTAAACAAATGATTTGTAGTCGTGATAATTTGTACAGGGAGTCACAAATGATTTCACGTTAAGTTGACGACAGTAGACGCGAGTGCAATGTGGACACATACACTCTAGAATGCATACATTACTTTTTTTCCCTCTACACAATAGACAATGAATGAAGATTCATTCATTTTCAAACGCACTATAACACTGACAGGGTATGTATGTATGCTTATCACTAGTTAAATATTTTGAATTTCTGAAGGACTCATTAACATCTTTATACACGAAACACAAATTCGTATATTTAGTCAATACGTACAGTTGAGCTTGAATAATTCCACAAAAAACAGTAAATACTGCTGCGTAGATGTAAGACCAAATAATATTAAAAATCCGTGTGATTCAGCATAACACATTTCACGCAAACGACGATCAGGACATCACTATGAACCCTTGGAACCACACAACCAAATATTCAAATGGAAGTTTAAAACAAGACTGAGAATGCTTCATGTAATTCGTTCGTTGCACAAGTAAGTAGTTTTTCCATAAAACACAATTATTCCAGTAGATTTTGTAATTCTACAATAACCTCAAATCAAGGCAACGTTGGACTCGCCAGAGAGGTGTTTTACATTAGACCTTTCACACAACTAATTCAACGAAATGTGAAACAAAAATTACTTTGTCAGTTTGTCCAGCCGAAAACATGCTCAACGTTCCCCAAAGCACCTTCTCATAAAACTCTCACGCCGATTTAACTGTTGAGAGCCGTGCATACAAATGAATTGAATAAACCTAGCAAGAACGAGATATTCTCATAGTAATTCTTTCTTTTGTTCACATGGCATTATAATAAAGTAGGAATGAGCATCCACTGAAGACAGGTTGTGCTAGCAGTTCATCATGTTTGAGGGATGTACCTACATACGACTCCTGCTTACTACGCTGTCCACCCAACAAACATGGAAACAGCAACAGTTCAACCAACAACCAAGCAGAAGAGCCCCTTTGTTGTTCCATGCAGAAATAATATCCAGCCGGACAAAAAATGACATTAGCATGTAATGGTAATAGATTATACTAGACATATCAGCACGTAGGAGAAATGCTGCTGAACAACCATTGAATATATACATTTCACACTCATTTCCTTTTGCTTCGCTTTGCAACACTATCAACAATCAAATCAGATGCTAGTCTTTTAGCACATAATGGCCAGATAGGCCGATGCAATGGTAAGTTCATTTGCTTATATTACAACAACAGTAGGAAATCACAGATAAAATACTGACCAAGTAACTCAAAGGTTGAAAGCCTAATGATGTTTACATTATTCACATTAATCCCTCCAATACTGATTTATTTGTCCTTACAAATCCCATTAAGCTTGGTAGAGTTTTTTGGCTTTTTGAATGTGAAATCGTTGTTTTCCATGTCTAGACTTCAGGTGAAAACTAATATTCTACGTGCATAGCACCGTATTTACTTACATAATTTATGCTTTTATGGTGGTGACAGTTGTAAGATTCCAATTCCAATATCTTTAAATGGTTGATCGTGCTAAACAGTTTACGTATTATTAACCTTGAAAACAAAAGTAAAACTAAATCAATGTTAATAAGGTCGGGCTTAAAAATGATGCACATAAGGATTTAAGGAAACATCTTTAAAACCAACTGACCCCATGGTGCCTCAAAGTATTTTCAATCTTCGCTTATCTGTTCTGAATTTTGAAACCCTACTATAGTAACTTCTGTTGAATACTTCTACGAGCAAATGTAAGGGAAAATACGGTAGCTCAGTATTTACTACAAAATAACCAAGCCTAAAGAAGTTGGTCTGGCGGAAGATGAGACTCGATACGACATTCAAAAACAACCTTGAATGATCTTCAAGATCAAACATTGTAATTATTTTCTTTTCGGAAAATGTGTTTTCTTAAATATTTTGAATTTTCGTCCTAAAATACTCGTACTTATTGCTTTCCCAGACAAAGTTAAGTTTCAAGGTATCAGTTAATTACAGAGAAATTTAGAGAACAAGATATGACATCGATGATGAATAGGAACTGTACAAGCCGTAGAATAAATGTTACTATTTATTGAACAAATCAAAGTTGGCTATAAAATGGAAAACATGTTTATGAAAAATTGTCGATTGTTACAGCAAGAATAAGTTGAATCTCGCAATAACGAATAACGACGTCTTTCGCCTTTGTAAAAGTAACCTTCTGCTTGAGGGCAATGCAGATGAATATCTTCCAATAATAATGCAGCCCATTATCACAGTAACAGTCGAGGCATAGATGAACCCTGTCACATTACTAACACGTCATATCGGGTACTGGGCTGTTTAATGTTCGCTGAAGTATCTGTGCAGGGCATGCAACCATCGCGAGCTCTACACAGTACGCCAAGTGTGCATGTTCGTAGGTATATACTATACCCATCCGTCTTCTCAGTCAGTCGGAGTTGATTACATTTTAAAATTTCAACACATAAGTCACAACTGTGTAGCAGATAGTCGTATACAATTACTCAATATTGGGATGCATGATGGTTGTCTACTCAAGTTCGACATCAATTTGCGATGACGCACGAAGTTGGAGAGTGGAGGTCATGCAAATTCATAATAATAGCCTCTCAATAAGTCACTCGTACAAGTACACGAGTACAACAGAAAAAAGACATGCTGAAAACGGTTCAACTCGATTGACCCCACCAATTTATGCTTGCATACATTTTTATACAAAATACTTGACAATAATTCTCCTACATATTACTATACAGATAAATATATGTATATACGTACCTTAAATTTTTCCCCGCTACATAATATCATACTTCCTTACAAGTCCAATCACAATTTCATATCCAATGCACAACTCATTCCTTTTGACTTTTCACGTTCATCAATTTTAAATGAGAGACAAAATCGCAGACGGCCCATCGTTTTCTCCCCCAGGTTAGGTGGAACTGATCTCGTTACAATAATTGTGCTCAACGTCAACTACAGCTACAGTTAAGCCCTGAAGCCACGTTTGCAATTAATAAGAACTGTTCACACTCATTACGACGTTGAAGATGCAACCCACAACCAAAAACACCAGGGTGGGTTTGATGACCACGTGTGTCTAATGTCAGCCATTAAGAAGGAATTTCAATTACGTTACCCTAACTCCAACGCGGTTGCCATCTAAATGCAAACAGAATAAAAATGAAAGGGAGTGAACACGAACTCTGCTTTTAAGTATTTATTTAAACATCCGGGCTCATCACTACTTGCCTCTCGAAAGTACGTAGTAATTATGCATCGCTGCTTCTTCTTTGTTACACAGCAATATTAAAAAGGCCTACCTGAGTACCTATAATTACACTTGCACGAACTAATGCATATTCTCTCTAAACAATTGTTAAACCCGACACTACACCTTGAGTGATACAAACAAAATACTTAAGTTGTTATCAAGACTCTGTGATATTTAGTGGAACGCTAATCGCAAATATCACATCAGAAACGGATAGGCAAAAAATTCCTATACTTGTAGTAGGCAGGTGAGAGCTAAGCTACGTATAAAACATTGTCATTATCGCGTTGAGTGCTAAATACGCGATATGATAACTAATTACTCCAAGACTAACCACGGTATGTATCAGGAGTTTTATTTGAAAAATATTAGGCACGAGGAACATGATTTACAACTCTCACTAATGAATTATAAGAATAGGTACCTAGTTGAACATACAACGTTGAAATAAAAAACCTCACATTTAGATTCAACATTTTATAGGCCTACCTACCTATATGCGTAACGTGGTAAAATAATTTTCAATGATAACACCCGCATAAATTTAAAAATGATGGAAGAAGCTATAAGTCTTTTCGAAGAATATTATTTGCAACACTTCACGCGGGAAGTGTTTTTATAACTAATCCCGAATACTAGAACTGAACAAAGATAACAACTAATCGTATGTAACACATGAATAGTTATAATACCTCCACACCTACATATGTATAGTGTAGGTGTAGCAGAAGATAAAATACAAATATATGTAATGTACCTACGTCAATAAATGTATAAATATAAATGAACTCAAATCTCGGTATACAATACAACCAACCACGGACTAACTTATCCCAGACTCAGACTCAGACAGACTTTAAATTGATAAACAGAATGAGCTACTTTCGGGTTTCACCCATTACCTCTTTAAATGAGACTCATTTGGAAATTCTTTCGCCCACTGAACATGGGTGTGCACATAAGACCGACAAAAAACTACTCAAGAAAAGACTGTCATCTCCCATGCTGCTACAATGAGCAAAAGAAACTATGCTTCCAGGTTACTTTTACAAGAGCAATCTACAAACCCCGAATGACTATACAAGACAACAGACCCCAATAAAAAGAACTTTAATACTGAAATCTTTATTCCACTCCAATTCAAAAATGTCATATAACTTACAGTAACATAAGTTAGAAGAAACGAAACAACACTCAACACGGTTTGGTTTTGTAACTAAGATTCTAACAGGAAATTGTACGTTGGGAAGAGTAAACGGCGCCTCGGATATGCATTAGTTTTTGTGTGCAGATGTCACAGATAAGGCAGGTCCACATGCGAAAAATACATAATTGAAATAAGTATCATCAACGTAATTAATTGCCGATAGTAGCACAACCGCCTACTAAGAGAGGATCCTTAAACCGTAGCCGTAGTCGAAGCGTAACTGCATTACAGGGCGATGTGTGATGGCAGTAGGATGTAGGTATGTATGTTTACTGTAGAATTGCACCCATTTAATGTGGGTCACTGTTGATGACAGTGATTGAATTGAAGACAGTCATTAAGTATTCTCCGACTAATCTCTTACTATGCCCAAAGAAATAATAACAAAGCTCGAACATGCAACAATACCTACTATATAGAAGCTCTCAGTGAAAAGCCTTTTACAAAGTCATCTATCTTGGTACACAATGATGCCCAGTTCATGCATTAATTATTGCGGACCTGGATATATTTGAGTTACCTACTTTGTATAAAAGAATCGTACGCATTCTTTATTCTACCTTCTTGTGCCTATCACTACAAGAAGTTTCTTACTTAGGCATTTTGATAACATTGTCAATACAGCGCTCTTTGTAACACAAACTTTAACATCACCGATTTAAATATCATAAAGGCATGAAAATATTAGCCAAGGCATATAGGCCAAGGCAGCTGGACCGTAGGTGGTTCTCTGCGCTTAACTTCAATGAAATGGCTTCTTTTTCCTCCTATTATATTTTTGTTTCACGAACTACAGTTTATTTTTCATTATGTACACATAATAAATGCATAAAAACTTGTTATAATAATTACAAACACCAACCTCATTCCATAAAAGTAAAAATAGATCGTGCACCGAAGTTGTGAATCTATACTTAGAGTATAATATAATGTAACCAAGAAGAAGCCCAGTATTAACAGTTGACTTTAAGCTTTTATCAAGGTTGTGGGATTCAAGACAAGTGGAAAGTTTCATTGACCAAACCAAAGTATTTCAAAACACAATTGACGTAAAAAAACTTTTATCTAACTTTGTGGTTCAGTTTACAAATTACAAAGCACCACCCAATGCAATAAAACAATACTTATAAATTAGCAAATTGTACAATGCATACAATTTTTGATATAATTCCATGATAAATTAATTTCTGACGTCAAAACGTATTATATTAATACAACCATCAATCCTCGCCACAAAACCTCGAGCTGAAATAATGTTTATTTTGCAAGCTAACACTATGCTATTCTATCAATATACATAATATATAACTTGTTTTTGCTACTGGTAAATCATGAGTTTGGAATATGCATAGAAATAAAAACCAATTAATAAAAGCCAGTGTTACTCTGATAAGACTGAAAATAAAACTTGAATCTACGACGAGTGAAATCATAAATTTATCACACTTGAGTTATAAGGTAACACTCCTACTAACCAGGATATGAATGAAGACAATAGGGACACCGCTTGTCTCCCCCATCCATTTTAAATTGATTTAAGGTGAAACGATAATGAAGTTCATTCGCTACTGTCAGCCTGAAATAACTATAGGCAATTATAATCTGAACTTATAACATTGGCAACTAGAGCTCAAGCTGGAGCAATTAGGATTCCGTATGATACCTATGATAATAACGCAAGAGATTTACAGGAACTAATTTTTTGAATGATAAAAGGTTTTGTTCTGTCACGCACAAAAAGAAGTTCCTCGTCCAATCGTCCAAAGGTACAGGAAATGCTTTTGATTCTGTTAATGATTACTATCCTTGCTTATTTATAATATGTGAATACATTAAAATCTGAGCATTCTTCCTATTTCCTGTGGATTGATTATAATCATTTTTTGAAGGTGAGGGAGGCAATTTATCTGCCAGAGCTCCTTGCCTCTTAATAAACTCAATCATCCATGAATTAACTGGCATTTACAACACAAAGCACGTTCAACATATATGGATGCAATTTTAATAGGCTAAAATTCTTTTCAGTTCGGCTCGGACAAAGATATATTAACAGTGTACACATAGAATAATGGCGATAAAGTAAATCAAGCTTTCTTATCTTTGGCTCTGTCCGCGATGCACGTTCCTATTCACAAAAATAATTAATGTTCCAAATATAATAATTGTGGCGCTTGACTTGTTACTCTCCTTTGTAATTTCCTCATTAATGCGTTACAAGCTGTACAGACCCAGCGTATGTGCATCGCTGCACGGTATGTGAAAAAGTTTCGCATTGTTTGAACAACTTACGGACCAAGGCCTTCAACTATTTCAAAATAATAAATTCAATTTTATTCGCTTCTTTCCGACCATTTTTTAAGTCTGAGAAAATTCACATCATCCTCAAGGAATCGGTAAAATTGAAAGCAATGGTGGTAAATTGTAAACACTCGCAATAATCATGAAAAAACAGCAAGTATGTACGGAGCCTACCCAGTTATTTACTCAGTGGTCACGTTCGCATTGATGGCGATGGTATCAGTTGCGATAATCTGCATGTACGAAACCCCTCCAGGCTAGTTTCTCTGTGGAACAAAAATCAATTTCAAAGACCCAAGAGCATGCTGATGAACTCCAGGTGCAAAAATACGTAATAACAACTACCCAAACACCTTCAATTGGGAAGTGCGAATGCATCCAAAATACAAGTTCTTTTTACAACGCTATTTTGCAACGCATCTTAACTACCTAATGAAACAATCATAGCCGTGGATAAATTGTATTATTATGATACGCAAATTATGAAAAATTGTAAAAAGAAATTAATTCTAAGAAGCGATATAAACCTACATGGCCGCCTGAATAAAACTGAACAAGATTGTTTCACGATAAGGCTTGAGTTTATTGTATTTGTAATGAAATGCGATGCTCTTACTAACCAGAACATGCACATACGTGCGCACTGGAAGGTTCGCTTTTTTCAAATTATAAGGTTTGTTTAACGACATCAAAAAAAATTGCACATTACATGCAGCATCAAAAAAGTTTGAGAGTATTTTAGTGTCAGATTGAAGCCGTTTTAAAAATGGAGTAAAAATAAACGTTCTTAGCTCCATCACGAAACATTTCAAGTTAGTGATATAATAAAGCGACTTAGCGTAGCACTATCATGATTTATTGAAGTCGTGGCAGCTATTATTGTTTAATAAATTGGCTAGAATCAAATTATCGAATCAATTAATTGTGTCCGTTTAGTATTAAGGTTGGTCCAGCGCTAGCTATAACTACTCTCTGATACGGCACTCAAACAGATTGGTTAGGTAAGCAATGGATGCTGCATCCACAAATAACAACAATTTTCGCTGCAGCTAAAATAACAAGAAATCTAGGAAAAAAGTCTTAACTTTATAGCCCAACTACTTAATGATAGAATGATAAATCCCATATCTATCACGACATGACAACAATTATTACTTAGTAAGTGCGATCCACTCCGCCAATTGAAATGTGAAGCAGATGTAGATATAAGTTGTTATATGCATGCCTAGATTTAGCTTAATAGCATGTGAGCAGAACACTGAATAATTTACTGACAATAGTCCATCAGATACTAAACAAATCAATGACAGTTGATGAATAAAAACATATAGGAATGAAAGCCATGCAGATGACTTCAGCGCAATAAAAACAATAATCATAATTGGCATTATAGTTCAGTATCAGTATGGCTCGGGGACACGAGAGCATGGAGATAGAGAACTAAAGAGAGAGAAGGAAAAACGAGTCTTTTGAGGTCAGTATTGACGTCACTGGTGACAACCAACAACACACCTCGTCCATGTCAAGTTGATATATCCATTTAAGACAGCCTCTCCTTCAATATTCCTCGTCTGGTTAGTCTATGCTCTACACACTCTGTCTATCTGCACACTCTCAGGATGCTTGTTAATTGTGTTATGAAACTTATTGAATTTACCTTCTCCGTTGCATTCCTTCTAGAGTTACATAACGAAAGCTGAAATACAACGTACCTACATAAACATATTTTTTTCAAAATTCAAGCTAGTTGTGTATGAATTAAACACACACTAAACTTGAGTATCTCCTGATACGAAACCAACTTGTGATAGCACTAGAACATGCGAATACATCAGGTCTAATGCTCGTTCAGACAGGAAAGCATTTAAGAAAAATGTTGTATTTGCGTCACAAAAGCTAGCACATGATATCAATTTTTTCCATTTTTATAAGTGCATTAAACTACACCTGGTATAACATTTTACAGAAAATAGAATCAACAGACCTACAATTATCGTAGATACGCAGTAACGACCGACCAAATATATGTTGAGAAAATAACATTCGGATTTTCATGTCATTCCAATTATTTTTAATTTAATAGTAAATACAAATATTTACCTTATGACTCAAAATAATCGTCCTTAATTATCATTGCCGTATAGGCTTTTACATGGACTGTAAATCATTGTCAGAAGTATCCGCCTGTAGCACGAAATCATACTCAGTGAGCATACAAGCACAAACAACACGCAAACATACGTATCTCACGGTTCCTAAACTAGCACATGTTGATTCTAAGGATATATGCGCTGCGGAATTAAGGTGATGCATATATGTAATAAAAACAACTTTTAATTCTTAAATTCGAATTAAAGTGGCAGCAGGTTTGACTCATTTGCATGTGCATGTGTTGCGCATCCGAAAATTCACCCATACATCGAATCATCTCCATTCACACCATACTCCTTAACCAAAATGATGATATCGCTGGAATTTCGCTTTTCAAAAGGAAATAAATATTGTAGAATGGAATTCTACAATTCTGGTGTCAGTAATATCTCAAATTCAGTGATTATAACTCAAACGTAATTATTCGTTATATGTCATGTTTTCTGGAATTCACCAATTTTAAACAATTGATTGAATAATCCCACACTTAAGAGTAGATTTATCTGAAATAACTCGAGTCGAGGCATTAAAAAACTCGACTATTTCATTAGACAGCTTACTTATCGAAACAAGATAGAAACTCAATAAAGGCTATGATAACTTTAATCATGGGTACTACAACAGTATTCAATAGTAGGTACTTACCAAAACAAACACGCATCGATTTGTACAACATGACAGAATGACAAATTTCAACTTAAAAAGTGATACCAGAGGAACTGGGATTAATTTGTAGTTCTCAAGAGAGACAAGACAATTTAACAATGCTCATTTTATCTGGAAATCGAAAGCTCATATTTTCAGGGTTTGAACGTCATTCGATTCCGCCACCCATGCGGTCGTGGTATAATATCAATATCATTTCTACCGACGAATGACCAATCCCAGTCACCAGTTGCAATTAAGCAATGAAGTACAACCCGATTTACACGAAACACCGTAACAGGTTGGTAACCGAGAGAAAAATCTGTGGATTTGCCACAGTATATCTTCATCCACTGCGGTACAAGCACGTACGGTTGTTTCCTTGCGTAGAAAGGCTATTAAAAATTCTCCTTCTATTCATGACCACATGTTTTTACATACATATTTTTACTGTAATACT
Source organism: Ptenothrix huangshanensis (assembly GCA_036851915.1). Classification (NCBI taxonomy): domain Eukaryota; kingdom Metazoa; phylum Arthropoda; class Collembola; order Symphypleona; family Dicyrtomidae; genus Ptenothrix; species Ptenothrix huangshanensis. The sequence continues at coordinate 15,527 of JAAXYX010000139.1, read as the reverse complement.
AGCTACTCTTCAGAATAATAATAATTACTATTATTATTACATTATTATGAGGAAATAAATTTTAGTATACAACAACTTCAAATGCAACGATGAACGAGAATGCGTGGCAAAAATTTTGGCTCCCATCCGAAAACGCTTTGGGAACAAATAGCAGATAGTTAACACACTTTAAGAACCTGAGTTCTTCACACCTCAATTATTACATCAAACAACAATCACTCCACTATATAAGTTATGCTCAACTAATTCCACATTTTTCGCACTGTACATTTCCCTAGTCTCGAGATAAAGATAACCTATTCCCGATAGTCATGAAGCACATAATATATATACCAATGCAGTTTCGCCATAATATTAGTCATTACTAGTCATTTATGTTAATGGAAATATTTATACGTTGCATTTTATGCCAGATCCATCCAAATTTCTACCTAAATGATGAAAGGAACAAAGAATGGGAATTTAAAGATAAAATGGATTCTTACCCGCATAAGCCAAGGCACAAATGCTGAAGAACACTGAAGTGGTGGAAATTCTGTCATTTTGATTTGAAAATACTGTTTGCAAGTCAAATAATTATCTCCAAAGTTTGATTGTTTATCACACCAACACGTTTCTGTGTGTTCGTTCAATAGTGAGAAACACAAGCTCTATACTCAGAGCGATTTCAGAGTCACTAGGAATTCACCTAACCATCAATAGTTAAATATTACACATTACACCTGCTGCTTCCACGAGTACTAAACTGTGTTGACCTGGGCACACTGAGAACTGAAACGATAAGTACCTACTAACATGCATTTAATCAAGTGTAATTTTGGTATTGTGGACACATTTGAGAGTGGCGGGTCTATGGTTAGTTTCCACGATCAAGGATCTCTCGAAGCCTTCTACTAGCAAGCAAAGTGTGAGGACAAGTTGCATGCAAGTTGTAAAAGAAATACGGTCTCATGTCTCATATAATTACAGTTAAATACATACACAACAAATGCTAAATTAAGTACATACATGTGGAATGTGCGTTCTTTCGCTTGGTATTTTGTTCGTTGTCATAATTATAATTATACATCGTATTATGGTTTGGTCGTAGTATGGTGAATGTACTGTTTTACTCTGTTATAGTCGCAGCTTGGCTTTGGCTTGAATTCTTGAATGGCTGTCATTTAATATTCTAATTTTTATCCAATTCAATTTCTTAATACACACTCGACGATGCACACAGAGCACTTGAGAGAACACATTCTCCACAAAATGACACGAAGCAAAGTCACAGCGTGGCGTACAAAAATGTAAAATACTTTCCTTGGTTTTAATAGCAGCATTTGACATAAAAGGGATTTACAAACGTTCCCAGATGCACCAGTCGAGCTGAATCAGAGCTCGGAGTACCAGTCAAAGCGTTTAATACCTCTTTTAGTTCAATTAAATATATAATACGCGATTTATTGTATAGTGCTTAAATTGGCAGTGACTGACGCACTCAACTAATTCAAATATTATGTGTGCTAATTAAACTAATCCGGAGACTTGAACAATATTAATGGAGAAAGATAAGATTAAGCGTGAATACTTTGGCCAATGATTAATGACTTAAATTCCATGAGGTACGTATCTACTGTTACGATGTAATGCTCATGCTAAAATATTCAAGCAACGACGAGCTTGACATTGAGAAAGACTAGAGAGCCATTATCGTTTGTAAATTGCGAATCGTAGATGAAAAAAATTCAAGTGAACAGGTATGGTTTCTTCATTACTAATATATAGTCAGGACAGGAGTAAGGAGCAAGACAATGCATACCTGATTTTATGTATGTATGTATGCAGGTATGCAATAGATTTTCCTTACTTTAGTTTAGCCAGGTATTTACATTTACATGTATTTGACAAGACCGTAATTACCTGTAAGAAGGAATGATGGAAGTATTGTTACGACACGCGATACATTTATACGAACCCCATTATATTCTTAACGTGCAATGCGACTTGACTGTAAAGCGCTAACGTATGTAGCTATGTATCTATATGTCTCTACCCTGTTTGATGATCTGGAAAATATTAAGCGCAATAGTTGTCGTGATACGTAATGACAATTTTTTGCAATGGAAATTATGCGGCTTTTATGTTTCGTCTTTGCATTCTTCGGGATCTTTCCAAACGCTTCAGTCATTATGGAATAACTGTGGTCGGTACTACAGTTCAGTCTTTTGTTTAGCTTTCGATTTCAAAAGATTCTGAATAAAATCGTCATCAATCTCTCGCTCCAGTTCGAAAAGCCCCAAGGAGTCCCAAAACTTGATTCTATCTGTAAAAGGCTCTTTCAACAACCCTTCGGATGTGCCTATTACATTGTAGTACAGAGAACCTTCGTCAGATACATCGTCCAATTCTACTGGCTTCCACGCAGGATATCCTGGGGTTCTAATTACAAGTAGAAAAATATTCACCACTCGTTTTAATTATAGCTATTGTTTGTATGTATAAGTTGGTGAATATAATTAACGATAATATGTTTTTAAAGAATAAACAAACACTCGAGATTATTTGCTTGCATTTATAATAAAACTATAACTCCTTAGGTCCGTCTATATATTTATAGATTTACTAACATAAATTTAATTACCCGGTTTGAATAAAGCGAAAGAGCGTGTTGATAAACTTTCTGGAAAAATAATACTGCTCTTCGCTAATGTCTGGGAAGTCTTGAACTTTAAACAAATACTGCGCCTGATCGAAATGGCTTACCCCTAGGTAGAAATTACAACGCAATACCAAGGTAGATTAATTACACTGATAATTAGCTTAACTTAATTAACAGCAGTAATCTTCAGTGTTGCTCAAACTTTTTATGTTTATGAGGACACATTGCATTTGTTAATTTCGTTAATCTAGTAATCATAATCACCTGAGATATTTTTGTTTTGTTTATTGGTTAGATGAGCCATGCTGTTTTCCCCTATGTGATCGAAGTAGTAGAGATACACCGGGGCTGAAGCACCGTTCTGAACATGTCTTCGGGCAGCGTGGTGGGTGCCATGAAAAAAATATCGATCTGAATACATATTGATTAAGGAATCTAGTGTAGCGGTACTTATTTCTTTGTCCTTAAAATAATATTCCTTAATGGCCTTTGAAACTCTGCCGAATTCAAAGGTGGATTGTTTGAACAGCAAAGTAATTGGTGCTGCTTTCACCCATTCCTCATTTATAACCCGCAGTAGCATTCCGTGATGAACAATGTCTGAAAAATTGCATGCAACAACCACACTGTTCATTAATACATTTCCCTATTTATTAGAAAACTGCACTTGGTCACGGACACAAGTCAAGCTCATAACTAATTGCAATTGCAAGTAGTCTGTTCCCAAATTATATATGATAATAAAAATAATTACCTCCTGCATGTAACAGACCTTCTTCAGAATTCACACCAACAATCCAAGGAATGTCTTTCTGAAATTTCCCTTCCTTAATTAATTTGTTAGGAGCAGCTGGTAGAAATTTGGAATCGTCTCCCTTCTTTTCTACCACTGGCCCAAATGGGACAATTGGATCTATATACCATTCCTGTACAACCCAACAAAAATATTTAGGCCATACTAGTTAAATTGGATTATTTGTAGCTATTTAATAATTGTTTTGAATTAATACTGATAAACTTGAAACATACCGCAAAATCTTGTTGCTTTTCAACAATACTGGTAACATTAGCTTTTAATAAGCATGCTTTTATTAGCTCAACGGTATCCCGCTCACAATTAGTATATTTTGCAAGTTGCTTCATACGATTTTCCGGTTTCTTTGTTACAGCCCAAGGACAGAAGGCAGTTCCACTTTGAGAAATTGCTTGGTGGAATAGCCCTAAGATTTTTAAACTTATTCTACGATCGTTTGCAACTGGCATTTACAATTTATCGATTTAGTATTTTATTCATAATCGATAGTCGATAAATCAGATAATAAAGTATCTAAGAAAACCTTGAGACATTGGTGAAAGCATATGCAAATGCACTGACACGGCTCCAGAATTCAGTCCTAAAATCGTTATTTTATCCGGATTTCCATTAAATTGACGAATGTTCGCTCGGACCCATTTTAGTAGTTGTACTTGATCCTTCAAACCTGCATTTCCTTGAATAACTCCATCATCGCCACTGCTCAGAAAACCCAGGATGCCCAATCGATAGTTAAATGTCACCAGTACAAGATTTTCTTCCAGTAAATAATCTGGGCTGTATGCATCCCCACTTTCAAATTGAAACGATCCTCCATGAATGAGTACAACAACGGGGTACAGTTCTTCAACCTATGGTATTAATAATAAAAGGCAAAAATCATGATGACAAAGCTGAAGCTGAATCTCAATTTAATTAATTATACTAACATAATTATTCGCGTACTCACTTGTTGAAAACTGGGTGTGAAAATGTTAGCAAATAGACAATTTTCATCACCAATGGGATTTCCAGTTTCGTAGTGCAGTTGAGGACACACTGACGCGTATTCACTAGCATTCAGTACACCATCCCAAGGTTCACTTGCAATCGTAGCCTGCAATAAAATTACTTATCATTATATATTAGTAACATTAGACAGGAAAAACGATAATTAAGTCAAATTGAGTTCTCAGCGATACAAATAGTATGTAACTTAGAATTCTATTCATACATTGAAATGTAGTAATATACAGAATATAAAATGTAAGAAGTAACCTTGAAACGAAAATTCCCGACTGGCGGCTTGGCATAAGGTATTCCCTTAAACTGGTAGTATTTTCTATTGGTGAAAGCTGACTCACTCGTTATTCCACGAACTTTCCCTTCACTAACTTTCACCAGAATATCCGCATTTTCGTCAGCATGGATTACTTTGATAACGCAAAATGCAATAAGAGCTAATCTAGTCAGTAAAGATTTTTCACTGAGTAATTTCTCCATACTTGGAATAGTATTTAATTGCCTAATATTTACAGATCGGATTTATACTTGTAACCTGATTACTTGATCCACAAGTACTAATTTTATCGGCTAATACGTTTCGACAGTTGTTATTATGACAGCAATTATTCAGCAGGTAGATGAAAGATATTTCTATATATACTAAATTCCCTTAAAAGTTGTAATCATAATGGATTTTGAACTTCCGTGGGATCATGCAAAGGAATTAAGTTGCTCAGCCATCATAAAATAAATCTTCACCCTGATAGTACCAGTAGTGCCATATTTTTATTATACCAATAGAATAACGGCTGAGCCAGGTGTACTTTATCGAATTTAGATTGTAGATTTAAACTGTTGAATTAGCGGTATCATACGATATGGAAGTTAACGTAAATAAAAAGACCCAATAGGATGACTGCATTTGATGTCAGAAGCATCATATTCTGCTTGCCCCCATATTCCAATATTGAAGTGAATTTATCTTTTAAATTGTATTTAGTGTTTTGGAATTTCAACCAGCTTTAACGAGCATAATGACCTTTCAATTGGTGGTCTATAAATTTACGCAATTAAAAACAATATGCTCCTCTGACTATGATTATAGGCTGGTTCAGTGACAAATAAACTGTAGAAACTGCTTTGTTTCTGTTTCATTGACGCAGTTATATAAAATTGATGTGCGAGAACAAAATCGTAGCTTTTATTCTTAGTAATAATTTATCAACTAATTTAGGAAATGCAGATTACTATCTATTATTTACCTACATATTAATAATCAAGCCAGTCTAATCCTACGTGTAAAAGTATTGATAATCTTAATTACTACGACCATTTCAAATAATCACTCAAGTCTGCTATCGGTACTTATAATTAATTCATGTTCTTGCTAGTTATGTAAACAAGAAAATTCGAAGCGTAATTAGACATAATTATTGAAGCGGCACCAAAAGGCTGGATGCCCGAAGCATTCATTTGGTATTAGGTACATAGACATTGTACTATGCAGGTATTCACGCGGAGAAGCAAAGAAAGCCTCATGCTCACGTTCCAGCTGATGTCTCCAGAAAAGCAAGGGAAGAATACAACGGAATACATACTGTTAGTATGTATGTATGTATGCGTGTACATTCACTGGTCCTACTCCTTCTTCAATTATTACGCCACAATTCCAATCCAGCTCCAGGTTGGAATTTGTGAGACGTAGAAGTTGTGGTGCAGAAGGTGGTGAGTGAAGTGGCTTTGAGATTGATTGCTGTCATTGCGTTTACACTCCTGAGAATAGTTGACGAAACCCAAATATCAAAGAGACTGAAAGTGGGTTGTACAGTGGGGTCATCGTCATCGTCATCAGTCTTTACTTTGGTTGTAGGAATTCATTACATGTTACCATGGTAACATGTGCATTGGTAAACATTACCTGTCACAAGCTAGAGACTGCTTTGTCCGAAACTAGTTTTCGTCATTCGAAACTTGAACAAACGTACTTCGTTCATTTTGTAACTTGATTAACGGCACTGTTGATTGTAGCATCTAAAATCTAAAAAAAAAAAAAACATTTATCTGTTCCCATTTCGTTCCCCGACACCCGTAGCATATTACATAACTATAACTATCATCTCATCTAAAAGTATTGAGTCTTGACTCTTGAATCCTTTCGGGTATTTGTATTTTGTTTTCTAAAAACTTGTCAACTTGTAAGATTAGTATAATTATTTACAAACCAATTCCAAGACTAAGTTTTTGTTTCTGAAAAACTGCAATACTGCAAACTGTTTGGATTTAGCTGTCTGTACTGGATCGACCTCATGCATGGTTATGGTTATTTAATTAATAATCGTTGACACTGCATTTATAACTATATTATATAATTCTATCATTGACGATAATACTCTTTAGATTCTGTTCCTCCATTTCATTGAAAACTACGTCTGTTAATCAACTGTCAAGTGCTAAACTTAAAGTTTTACTAAATTACAAATTGTTATCCGATAAGTTCATCTGATCTGATTTAACTGAAAAGGCGACAAGATAGCTGACGCTGGAGTTTTATTTAAAAGGACAGTCAAAATTTAAATGATGGAAGATTCAGTGGAATACCACAACACCGAGAAGACATCCGAATCAGGTGACTCGGGTCACATGGATGATGGATCGGAAGGTGACGCACGGAGAATGAGCATACAGTCAGACTCAGGTATTTTGTCAACAAAATTTTTGTGATAGTTAATCATTACTCCTAAAATGTGACAATATAAAAACATCAACTTGATTTATAGTTTTCCGTTTTTGTTTTCGTGGAGCTGTTATGATTTCCCCATCAAAAATGCAAATAATTAAATGTTTTGAAATTATCTGGACAGACCTCCAAGTTGAAGTTGATGATCTTGCCAAAAATTTAGACGCGTTGTCTACTGATGCCAGTCTTCCCCCGCCTACGTATGAGGAAGTTTATGGGAGCGGTGCTCATGGGTGTCCGGATCTTGGATGTGGCACTGAACAAGATCAGAATTACTTTGATTCGGTCGTTGGAGCTATAGAAGACATCGTCATGGGTATGTAATTCAATACGAGCAGACGCTAGATGGAAAGATAAAATTGACTGGAAAGATTGGAAGGTGTTAATCAAATGTGTCTATAGTTTGTTGAAAATTATTGAAGTATGATATATACTGTGAATTTTGACAGGGGACGATTTTCACGCAACTCAAACGCGCTGTCTTGAAAAATATTGGCCTGAATTTTCTGAAGATCAACCGGACAACTTGCATTCACATTTTGAAATGTTTAAAGAGTATTCGCAAGCAATTTCTACTTTTATTGAAGAAAGACTGAAAATTATCTTGGATAATTTTGATATGGAGCTTTTTGTGGAGCAGCTGGGTAGTCGGATTGGAGTCTTAGATGGTGAAATCTTTGAAATGCTGTTTACACTAATCGACTACGTAAAGTTCAAAGAGCTCGTTCTGGACTACCGGGCAGTAAGTATATTTATTGTTAGTAGCTAAGTGTACAAGCATTTACAAGTATTTAAACTAGTCAAAAGGATGTGTCAATATTTCCCCATGATCTTCTAACGATTCTAACCCTTGTTGATTATCATGCAAATTTTATGAACACAGATGAAGGAGGGTAGAACTATCGACCTCTCTCAAGGGATATCTATAAGAGCAATTCAGATTGAGGAGGATGAGGATAACATTTGAACTTTTGGCCAACGCTATTTTTACACTTATATTTGCAACCCATAAAAACGCACTTCATCGGGAGACGAAGAGAGAGGGCCGTACTCTTGTTCCCTATCCCTACTCTAGTTAATGTTGACACTCGACAGTGTTTTCGGATTTTGGCAATTGCCGACTGATAACTCATGTTTCACTTCTCAGATCACAACGAAGCCGATAAGATGAACTTTCATCAGGAATTATGATTGTAGATTATTTTCTTTATTTTTCTATTTAGGGTCGTGATGAGTCATCGATTCAAATAAAACAATTGTGAAAAGTTTGTGTGAAGTTTTAATGTATCTTTTGTCTTTTGTTATTCACAATGTTACAACTACTCATTACTTGTACACCTACATACCATCTTATTTGGAAATAAGAACGGAAAAAACAGGTAATTCCTTATTCTAAAGTAAATATATATAAAAATATGCATCGCTGTAATTTAATCAGAACGTATTACACAAGTGACTATAGCACAATAAATGTTAAAAAAGGACACAAATGAACCTGCATTTATTCTTATTTTTTGTTTGTGGTGCTTACAAGTTACAAGAATACATGCACGTACATACACGTTAATGAGTACTTTCGTTCTCCGTCTCTTAAATTCCCAAGAATGTCATTTCAATCGATTAACTGCATACTCAATCTTGTCTGATGGTTATTATCTGCTGAATTATGAATGTTCCGTGGTTGTCCTTAATAAAAAGCTAAAGGCTAGTCTTAAACGAGTATGTTTATCCATCGTATGGCTGGTACTCAAAATGATGACTTCATTACTTAAATATTCCATTTTGTCAAGACCTCCAACATGGTCTTCAATTAGAATGACCCTAGATTAGAACTTCTAAAACAAATTTCTGCATAGGGGGCACTCAGACTTGTTGCTTGTACTAAACCACTTGAGCTGAAAGAACAAAACGTATAATCAATAATTGAATAGTTCTTGAATTCAATAATATTTGTTTTACTAGGTTGCAACATGCAGATATTTACTAATTGGGGTTAATCTTACCAAACATGCTGAATGGAACTTATGATTGCATGTCTTGCAAACCATTTTAGGTAATGCCTTGGTGGAATTGTGTAAAATGAAGAAACAAATTGCACATTCTTCATGTCCTGAATACTTTGCATCTAAATTCTCCTTCCACATTTTTAGTCCAGCGGCCAAAGAGTTGGATCTGTTATTGAGTAGGTTTGCGATTCTTCCATGCAATTTCTTATCACTGATCTTGACTTGTATCGGTCCTAAAGGATGATTAAGGGGCAAGGCTATTGTTAGTGATACAGTGGTATCCTCAATTTTGTAATGTGCAATTAATTCGTTGCATCCAGGGTGCGAATGTACCTGTAGAGAAAAATAATTAACGCAATTTAAAACCTAACTAACAATCATCTATGTACGATCACAAATTACCACAATATTTAAAGCTTTAGGACACTTACGGTGACATTGTCCGATTCTTCCCACTTCACCCTCCCAAGTTCATCGGCAGCTAATTTACTTGTAAGGTATCTGACTATGAATTTTTCAACCATGCTCTTGTCGCGCTGCTTAGACAATTGAGTATTCCACCACCATCGTGTAGGATATGGTAAACACTGCATCGTTTTCAATAAAACGCTACAGACTAGATGACCGTAGGTAGGAGGAATTATATCAGGCCGTAAAACTGGTACAGTTTCAAAATAGCTGTTGAACTTAGAATCCGGAATCAAGTCAATCAACTGGAAAAACAGTATTGATAGAAGCTGTGGCAATAGGTGCGACTCCCTGGAAAGAAGTAGCAAGCAATGAATCCCAAACTAAATATTGAAAGGCACAATTATACTATATAACAACGGAATTGGGGCTACTATTTAGAATAAATTAATAGGATGTTCGATCTGTTCGCAAGGACTTACTTTGAAAAGTTTCCAAATTCGTTGCAACTCCGGTCACTATGCATAGTCAGCAAAGCGTCCCAACTCAGCAGGTACGTTAATACATTAGGGTCACTTAGGCTACTAATTTCGGTAGCAGAAATCTCCTCTCCCAGCCTTCGAATCAGTTCGTTCAATTCTGTGGGTACGATTGGCAAATCATCGCTCTCCAGCCCACTAGACGCTGTGGGTTTAACTTTCTTTACTATTCGGTAAGCAAGGATTTTGAGTGCTATTCGTTGATTCTCGAAAAAAGGCGTAAAATTGGCGCAGATTTTTGCGGGAATAGGCTCAATGAAACTCAGAGTTAGAGAAGGAACTGACGATAAGGCGACTGCAACTAACTCGATCGTTCTCACTACAATAGGTTCTGTAGAATTCAAACTCCCCAGTTGAAGGAATAAATAATGAAGTGGAAGATAAAGGTTAGAAGCGTGGAACCCAACGTATTCAGTAGCAAATGCTGGTGTATTTCTAGCATACTCAGCAACTAAGGAGGTGGCAGTAGCGAGTTTATTTATCCACAACAACGAGAGTTTATCCAGGTCCGAAATAGATGGGAGGTTTTTACATTGCTTCAGCCATGCTGATATCCAGCACGTGGTCGTGGAATAAAAATCTTCCGCCTCACCTTGTCCAGTATCAGCAATGCGTCTCATTAATAAAATCACAATCTCCAGCACATTAAGCATTACTTGTTTACTATCGATTCCTACATGTGCAAAGAGTTTCTCGAAATTGAAGAATTGTGCATAATGTTTGCGTTGCAAACTCAAGTAATCAATCACCGGAATAATGTCATGAACTCGGTCCTCCATAAAATAGTTAATTATCAGAGTTTCCAGAAAACGAAGAGCATTTTCACTTTCTAAGGATACACTATCTTCTAAGATGAACTCCTGCAACGATTTCGACCTCCCCAAAAACGTCAAGCTTAGTTCCATCTTCTTCGCTGCCTTTAAAAACACTTGAAGCGGTAGCTTACTGCTTAAAAGAACGTCTTGATTTGTTTTTAACAGCTGATCAAGTATCTCCTCACGCCAGCGATTCCATTTGTTTGATGCCAGTATTTCTAGCCAACGAGATGACAGAACTGTTAGTTCAGTTGCCAATTCTTCCTCGAGACTTTTCTGAGCGTCGAACTTTTCCAACTCTCGCCAAAGTATGCACACTGCTTGAGCGTACAGAATTTTCAGCAATGGTGTTACTAAATCTACAATTTCTTCCACATTGCTTTTCATAGCTAATCTAACTTCGTAAATGGTGCGGGTCAAAAAACCTGTTTTCAAATGTTCCTTTAGTCCTTCGTAATGTCTTACAGTTGAATTTTTCAATGGACAGTAGCTTAGACCCGTGAAATTGAGTAAATCTTCTGTTTTAGACTTATCAAATCGCAGACTAAGTATTGGAGTCAGCTGAATGCCCTCCGAAGGGCACATAACCGAGGTTGTCAACCGCACAAGTGTATCAACATCATTAACGGAACTGACATTCTCAACTTCTTGCTGTATAATATGACAAACATCATCCCTAATAGCACCCACAGGAGGAATAATTCCAATGAATTCATCAATCAAAAAATTCACATGCTGTTTTCCTTCAGTATCCGATTCGCGTACAGTAACAGCGAAATGAACTAGGCGTTCCCATATTCGAAGTATAACTTGCTTCCAAATTTTAGTCGCACCTACTTCTTGTTGTTCAATGACTCTTTTAACCAGTTTCAAAACTTTTGTTAAGAACTGATCCTCAATATTTTGGCAGGATGAAACTTGGTTGCAAATAACACCCACAATACTTTCCACAAACTCATTGCCAAAAATTAGTTCATTTTCTAGTACGAATCGAAGAACACCCAATGCATCTTCCTCTCCTAAATACTCCGACTTTGTAATCAATTGTTGAACTTTGAGACAAAAAATATCTTGTTTCAACCAAAGTTTGATAGCCTGTATGTTCACAAACTTGTGCAGTTTTGAGATAAAACTTAATAGTTGAGGCAGACTCTCACTTTGCGATTCAAACAGTGTTGACAGTTTGCCCAGGAATGCTGGCGATGCGGGAAAAGTTTTAATTAAATCCAAAACTAAAGAAAGCTGTAGGTCATTGTCACCTTTTTCAAAAGCTGAACTTTCAATAGCTTCAATTGGATTGTTTCCCGTTACATCGTTATAAAAAGTATCACATTGGAAACAACTTGACAAAACAGAAAACAAACTTAGACTAGTAGATTTTAAGGCTTTCATTGCAACGCACTTTATGAGGGATTTTTTAGAATCAGGAAGTTCATTATAGTTAATAGCCTTGGGGTCGACGGCAGGTTCATCAACAATAAATTTCACACTTTTTAACTTTTTCACTGGTTCGCCGGAATCATTGGAGCATAAAGCAATGAGAAAAAATCCGCATTCTTTTGTGTTCCATTTTTCTGCATCATCGCCTGCGAGCATATCAGAAAGGTGCATAAAGAAATCATCCTTCTTGATTAAAGATCCAAGACAGCTCGCAAAATCTCTTGCTGAGCCCGAAGTGATGAGAGTGTCAATGAAAGAAAACACAGTTTCGTTCAACAATTTGGTGGTACTTGAAGCCGGGCAGGAACTTAGGTAGAAAGCTAATGCTTCACCGTATGCTCGCAGTATTGCAGATTTCTCGACCGTACTTTTTTCTGCCAAATATCTAAAAGTAAGAATGAACTTTGTACGCTAATTTTAAGATATTTACGTTGTCAAATCCATGATTATAACATAACCGGATTAACTTTAAGAATAAAGGGAGTACTTACCCTGCTTGAAGAGCTGGTAATAATTGGGTGATCAGTTCTTCGTCCAATCCAATCTTTGCAACTAGAGGTAGAACAGCTGGTCCTAAGGAGCTTGCATTTCCATAAAATCCTTTTCGACAAACTTTAAGAAGCTGGGATTTAGTTAAATTTGGATCAGTCGTAAATACTTCACAATTCAGAGTTAACGTCAAAAAGCAATTCCACAACGATTGTAGGCAGTCCGACGTTTCCTCCTTTAAGGCCTGAGTGATGGCTTTTATACACTGACGTTGAATGAGCGAAGACTTCCAATTGGCTATTGTTGTTATTAAATTAAATAGTTGACGTCGTACCTGTGAAACAAAAGAATGGTGTCAATGCTTCAATTAAAAATCATTTGTTGCTGCATTGTTGCAGGTAGCAGTTGCATTTACTAACCCACAAATACTCAGTAGGATTCGTAAATCGAATAGTCAGTCCAAAAATATAAATGATATGATTTATCCAATCGGAGGATAAAAGGTCAAATAAAATTTACTAACCAAACTGCTGGGATGTTTTGTTAAACCCCAAAACCGGTCCGAGTCCATTAAGGTCTGACAGTGTGCTTCGTCTACAACACCTAACTCAATCAATTTACTGAGAGTAATAAGACTAGAGTAAGCCATCCTCACTCCATAAGTTTCAGAGTCAACAACGCTATCACTCCCTTTATCCTCCTCTGCATCTCCCTTCTTTTTCTCGACAGGTTTATTCTGGGAAGCACTTGTAGTCAAATTTTCGATTATCAATGCTATGGTTTCTTCTTTGCAGTAAGAAATAGCTTCTTTCTGCTTTTTATCGGTAGAAAACACGACCTACTCAAACACATGGACTGATGTTAAACCAAACTTTTCACTTTGCAAATAAAGACAAAAGCTAAAATAACCATGCATCGTATCGCGTAAGTTTAGGGCAGGCAGTACTTATATTTTTGTTTTATAAGTAATATAATGTAAGTAAGGGACCCCACCTTAAATGATTTTAACGCTGTTGAGCTGGCAGGAGCAAAAATATCATTTTGGGATAGCACCCAGTAGGGTGCAATAGATTTAAGATGTGGAGCTAAGTTTCGACCCACAGTTTTCCCGATAACTTCAAGGACTCCATGGCATAATTCACGAACTTTCCGAGAATCATCAGCTGTCAGTTTAGAATATATTCTAGGCCAGTAAGGCAGAACATCGGAGCATGCTTCTTCGTTCTGGGAACATATGTCTGTCAACTCACCCAAGGCCTTTAAAAAATAACAAAAATAATAAGCCATGCATCACGCATCCATTTTAGTAGGTATGTATATCTCTATCAATAAGTTTTGCCCGAAGCCCATGTTACATTGTTTCTTTTCAATAGATTATAGATACGTACTTTGATTTTCGTTGTAGAATCTTTTTTGCCAAGTTTTCTTAGAAGAAGGCGCAAATCTGGAGATAATGTAGAGTCTTGACTGTCAAAATCCCCAAAACCAAAGGTTATCACAGGAACATAGTTTGAAAACACAGATTGGCTTTCAAATGAAACATTTTGGGATTTGAGTAGCAATTCTGCAGTTCGACCCGAGCTCGAAGGCTAAACACAAAATTAAAGTGGTATATGATTATGGATTAGAAGACATGCTGTCAGACATGTGATAAATTGCTTTAAACAAAATTTAGAATTTACCTTAACGCCTCCTTTGGTACGCTGCTTATCCTTTCCCATGACTGAAGAAATATTTTGCTCACCACACTAAAAAAGCTGTAACCTGAATAAGAAATAGGTAATTCAAACGATTAAAAAATCCTATTAAAAAACTCCAGATGCCAGACAAAATGAAGTCATGCCGTTGGTCAGTCCTACAAAATAAAACGCAGCGCACGTATTCATTTTTTAACCCGTCAACGACAACTTTTAACTGTTAACGTAATTATTATAACTCTAAGCGAACTTTATCCCGTTAACTGTAAACGTACTCTCAACTAATGACGGTGCAAATGCTAACGACAAGTGACAAGACGTGAAAGCACATGTATGTAAATGGGTACCATTAATAAATAAAATGTTTTATTGTATATACCTACACCTATATAACCTACAACCTATAGGTGCTATAGGTAATTTTAATTACTTACCTACTCCAACAACAAGACTTTAAACAACAAAGACGACAGAAGCACCAAATCTTTCAAAATTAATGTTCCTATAGTCGGAGACGGGGGAATTCAGAAGGAATTTAGTTCCAAGATGTCAGTAATCAATGTATGAATTCGAGTGCAGAAATTTTTGTTCTTATTACAAATGGTTACGTTACGTTTATCAATGTGTGAAATGACTAACTGATTAATCATCTGGCAATGTAGTATTAAATATGTCAATCAGTATTCTCACATGCAGGTTTTACACGGAGCTACAGATCGTAGTACGTGTACCACACCGTGCATGCTCACAGACAGGCATTAAACATTACCACCAGACATTTCTTATTATGGACAAGCTGACCAAACCAAAATGCACGTGGGCACCGTCCCTACTAAACTTCAACTTGTAATTTTCTTTCTCGAGCCTCTGCCTCTAACACACGCTCAAAAAAAAGGGCAAAATTTTACAGATATAAGGGTAAAAATTTACAGATTTTTCGACTGCCGGGCCCTTACA
>JAAXYX010000138.1:0-61419 GCA_036851915.1 Ptenothrix huangshanensis | reverse complement strand
CTCCACACGTCTCCATGCCAACGTGACTGTAGGATCTGAATCTGTGAGATCTGAAATGCAGTGGGTATACCGCTAATGTAACTTACAAAAAATATTCTTTCTACTATATTTGTGCTTTAGAAACCATTAGCAATTTTAAAAACTAAGAAATACCAACTCTGAAAATACAAAGCAACTTACCTATTCATATGTGTGTTTCAAGCTCTGCCTTTAATTGAATCTCTAACATGTACATATATGATACCTGATTTACGCACCACAAGTTGCAAGATTTTATACTCTTTTTAACACAGGCTAAAAAGACCCTTTTGCGACAGAAATGCATAGCTTGCTAGAATGCATTTCTCATCTACATTTAAAAAGATGTAGTATGGTTAAAATTTTTGCTAAAAAGTGTTCAGACCTATTCATTATGTACCTATTTTGGTGCATTTTCTAGTCTTAGGCGAATCATTATTCAAGAATTATGCGTTTTCGCAATCCATACATAATATATATAAATCCGTTATATGCGGAAAAAAATTATATTTGCATTTTTGAACTTAAATACTACATACAAGAGGCTTAACCAGAGAGGAACCCCACGGGTGTAATATTGCATTAAGTTTTCCATGTATTTTATTCGTTTATGTTGCCTTTTAATCGTTTGATAAGAAACTAACTTATTTTATGTACATAATTAGAAGTATTACCAGTTAGCACTCTGCATTCGAGATTTGAAGGCATGACAAAGTGCCTTACGTAATCTATTTCCTATGATTATCATATTCCAGGACAACAATGCTGCTCCAGAACACCCTTAAACCCGAGATACGGGACAACATAATTCCGGGACAATACCGGTCATTCCGGAATGTGTGGCAGTCCTACTTTGACCTTTTAGCTTGAAAATCTACAAGTGTTAATGATTTTCGGCATACATTTATTTATGTATACATATTACCTTCAGTACAAGACAGACAAATAAATAGTTGGAAAGAAATTCAAATTGCAGGATTTAAAACTATTATGCGACGTTTGAAACTGCTGGAGAATAATAATAATGCGACCACAAAGTGTTTATAATTACCGAAGTAAGAAACGAAGATGATGCAGATACAATTAGGAAATTAAAAGGCAAGTTAAAGGTTTAAGTTTAAGGGGAAGGTATCGGCTTGAAAAATGGTAACTAGCGCCAAGACTAGCTACAGAATGTAAATCGTCGACTGCGCTCTGAGCTCTGCAACTGTGCTCGGCAGCATACCAATAAATTTCTTGAAAGGAACATTTTGTAGACAGGACGTGTATAAGAGTGCTACAATAAGCCCCGCCCCTAAAGTGGCACATAAGAAGGTAGACGAGTGTGTGCGTGCTTTCTGGGAGCGAAGGATTACATCTTGCATGCAAAAAAGTCCAGAGAAGAGAGTAGAGTTTTGTACACCTTACCTGACTGCCGGGGAAGCATCCACTAATAACATCAAAGTTGAAAATAATCGTTTTTTCTTCACCCACCTTTCTTGACTAACTATCTTGAATAAAATATAATTACAGAATTCCACCGTCTACCCCCTGTCAATCTGCAACATCAATTGCAAATAATCCCCATCGTCTTTCTTGTCTTTGGATATGCGTGTGTTTGCGATCAGGCCATCACGAACTACGACTACGAATTGGATACGGCTGCCTTTAGATTTGGATTTGGATTTGGTTTTGGTTTAGGATGTTCAATCTTCACTAGACTCGCTTTAGACTTTTTACAAAGAATACGGTTTCTTCGTTGCTTTTCGGATGGACGGACTTTTTAGATATGGAGAATGGATTGGGGAGGTGATAATAGTTTGACATCTCTAATTAATTTGACCAGTAACTAATTTTTCTCAAATCACCTAAAGAAACTGAAAAAATCACTGTTTAAAAAGGTTCATTGGTGCGACAACAACTCACGCCAAGTTCACGACTACAAATCTAAATAATTACAATAATTACAACTACACTGCAACTACAACTCGAAACTACAAGCAACAACTGCAGCGCTTTTATTCTCAATGTTTATCTTGAATAGTCAATAGTAACAGGAACACTAACACTCGTCGTGTTAGTGTTTGACTCTCAGTCAGATTCAGAGAGTCTGAATTTTAGACTCTTAGACTTAAATTCAATTAGATTTAGATTAGATAAGTGTTATTCTTACCATTTTTATGTTGACTTCGATGTATAATTTATTATGATTTATGATACACAAAATTAATTTGATCTCACGTGTGACTTGTCCTCGTCTTTTTTTAGGAGTTGACTAGTATCTGATTTAGGTTTAGCCTCCGGTTTCTTGATCGTTGTTCAGGTCAGGTGTAAAGTTAAAGTCAGTCGAAAATTTTTGTTCTGCAGTTATACTAGTTATATCATATATTTGTCATCCAAGTCTGCCATTCAATTTTTGTACAATTTATATATTTTTATTATACAATTGTCATATATTATATTATAGATAGTTATTCAAATGAGGAAATAGATTTTGCAAGGGGAGAAAAAGAAGGTTAGTTGTCTACGGTTTGGTTTAACACAGTGACATGTCGTTCTTATTGGTTTATTTTTGGTCTTCTACTATTTTAATTTGATCGCTTGCGTGGGATATTGTTATTGTACGTTGTCGTTTTGGCATTTGTTTGTAGCTTTATAGGAGTGGGATTAGAAAAACAAAATACACAAGATATGTAATTGTTTAAATTGTTGTAACTTTGAAAGAGGGTAATATTTAACGAGGACGAGGGTTGGGACTTAGGATTGTGATCGATTACTGGTTAGACGAATTTTAGCGACTGTAATTAAATATAGTGTAGCAGATTAGGTTTTGGGATTGGGAAAGGTATACCAGGGACTAGATGAAGTTTTGTTTTTTAGTAACATCCTACCAAATTTAAAAAATCTAGGTACGAAATCGAAAGTGAAAGTAACTGGATAGGGAGTTGAGAGAATAATTATACTGACTTCATTCTTTTCCGGCGCTAGTAGATGGTAGAGGGATAAAGAGAAAGAAAGGATTTTTGTGCCGGGCCGACATATCTGGCATTTGATGGTAACGAGCGACGAGTCCAAACTTCGTCTTTTAAGATCAATTATAAGATAGAGAGAACACGATCCAATTAGGATAACAGTCGAAGAACCATGATGAAATTGTAACACCTTAATAAGCACTGCTGCTGTACCTGAAAAAAGCCTTATCATCATAGACTTCAACTTTTGGAAATGTTAACTGGAGCTGCTTCAACTGACCGAGATGTTTGACAGTTGAAATTAAAATCGTCAGTTTTTCTAAATTGTCATCATTTAGTATTATTCGTCGCAAGAAGCTAAGCATTTCAAGCATTCTGACGATCGTCTACAATTCTTTTCAATTTTCCAGTTTTTGTTAATTACAAATTTGATACTGGAATAATCTCTATGTCTCATCAATGCCAATCACACTACACAAAAATACTCTGAAATGTAAGTACTTCTTGTTTTAATTTTTTCATGTTACTTGAGCTTTTAAGCTGCACAAAAAGTAATAGTACCAGTCAATAGTGAATATTTTGTGTCGCTATATTCTTTGACTGCCATAAATCTAGCTATTGCCACAGTTTAGTAAACCAAAATCCCGTGTTGTTTCTATGAAATTCTTCAGTTGTCAGTAAGGCGAATCCAACATTCGATTAATTACCTCAATAATCGATGATTGATGGGATGCAATACATACAGGTTAAGTTCCAGTCGAAGTGCGTGGGTCTTGGTCTGGGTGTCTGCGAAACTCAATCCCAATTAAGAACTCGATAATATTTCAATAGGCAAAAAACATCTGAAACTTTTAAAGATCGTTATGCTGTTTAAGCTTCACGTTTCATCATTTCAAGTTATCGTTATTGACTCTTATGTGTGATCACTGCGAGTTTAGTTTCCATCTTACATATTTTAGAGACGGTTTGTCTCGAACTCTAGACAAATATTGGCCCGGATTTTATTCCGGGCGAATATTATTTATTATTTTATATATTATTATTTTATTGTAATTGCTCTTAACATTTGAGAACATTGACATTTTACGATTCAAACGGAGAGAAGGAAGCATGCAGATGACTACCATAAAATGTATAAATTGCGTCTCCTGATATTAAATCCGTGTTCCAGGGTGACAGTTGTGTGGTGATTTGATTTTTTATGAAGTTGATATTGAAATACCTAATATTATCTATGTACTTGTAGTTCCTTGTTTCAAGTTAATTTCCGTTAGTTTGAAGGTTTAGTCCACAAATCCGATACCAGAATCGATTATTGATGTAACTGTTATCTGTCTGTTTTATTGATTTCGTCATACGTGATAATAATCATTAGTAAATAATTTCCTGTCTCTTGATTTTGATAATTTGATAAGTGATAATATGCAGTTAGTTTACTGTGCCATTGATCGAATAGTTTCAAAGCAGTGTGCATATTTACTGTGTTGAACAACATTTGAGGTTGTCTGTAAAAGTCTTGTCTGTCTCGCAGTCTTAGTTTTGGATTTCCATTTTTTATCAGGTGTCATGTTCTCTGAGGTTATTATGTGGATCATTAGTAATGTAGTTGAAAGTGCAAAACGGAACATCCTCCTTGTGAATACTTAATGTTACATAAAAGAGTTAGTTTTACACCTTCAATGACGATCGTGGTACCTCAAGTACTTGCTCCCCTTTCCCGTTATGAAATGTGCGCCTACCTACCTAAAATCTGCAGTTGTAGCTGCATGGCTTAAAGAAATGTGGTACTTACGAACTTACGATTAGTCTAAGCAAATTGTTTAGCTAGTAATATAATGACGCTACATTTTTTGTGTGTACTGACTTGGAGAATTCGTATGAATTAGTTTATTTTGTATTGTAAATGTTACAATTTTAAAATTCATTCTCATTTCATTGTTAATTTGGTGGCTAATAAATTGTTTTTTTAGTGTATTGACTTCTCAGGTTCATTGTTAGCACTTTTGTAATTGCAATAGCAAAGCAAGCGCTGCATTGCTCAAGGTTACTCGGCGATAGCTGATGAAACCGTAATTCTGCTGACTGCTAGTCATAAGTTTGTAAATGGTATTTCTAACTGAGTTGAATTAAAAATGCTGACGACGGTTTATGTGATGCATTGAATTCCAAAGTAGTCACTGTAGTGAGTGACTTATTGAAGGGTAAATTACCCTGGGTAATCTGTAATGATATTATTAGAACACAAGTAGTATGAGTAATTATAGTACCTATGTCTTGATTATATTCAGTTATTTTCCAGATTGAATCGAATTAGCTTCGTTGCATTCAGTAGTACACTATATATGATTTCGTAAAGATTGTTGATTATGATGATTTGCGAAAGACAAAGCTAATAGCTATTTCTTTTCGAATATATACACAATTAAGCATGCTATCCGCCTGATCTTGAATTGACTTGATAAAACCAGTTACTACTGGTTCATTTAATTAATTTAATTTAGTATCTCGTGTTTAACTGTCCATAAATGCAGCAAAGTAATTGTAATAATAATCTTAATCGTTTATATAACTTTTTTTAGGGTTTTGTTACGTTCATATTCATCGACAATGTCAACGCCAACTGGGAGAGTCAAGTGTCATAACTAATGCAGCGTCAACTTCAATTTCAGTCTGAGCTGGAGCGCACTAGTCAGGATCAGAGTAATATTGCATTATTGTTCTTGAATGAAATGAGTAATTAATTCTTCATGATTTTATTTATTATTATGGCAGCAGTCAGTCAGCAATGTGCAGTAGCGGTAGACTGCTGGGCGTCAGACTAAAGAAAGACTAGGCAAGCTACGAAGCTATTAACGGTTTATAGAGAAAAATACATAATTATATTACCACTAATATTTTGTTGTATATAAGCACATAGATATAAATGTGGTTACTGGGACCAGTCACAATACGATTGCAATTTTTTGCTACTTATTATGCTGTACGTAATTATTATACTAATACATACGACGATTGAATCCGAAAATAATACTTTTGAATAGGCCGTTGCAGTGTGCAACTGCTCATATTTAATGTTTTTAATTTATAAAATAAATATGGTTGTATAACCATATCATACCACATCGTAAATATGCATATTTAGTTATATAAAAGACCACCCCAAGTCAAAGTCAGCCATTGCTTTAAAGTATTTTTGTGGCTTAATGGAAAGCACAAGCAAATATATTAAGCATGAATAACTTATTCACTTTAAAATATGAAAGAATTCGTGACCTTGATTACAAATTGAAACTGAATGACGCTTGCAATTTAAATTGGTTCACTCGTATGTGGAATTTGTGGAGAAAATGTCTATGTGGAAGTTATAGTTGATTCATCTGTGCTACAGTACCTATGTATTATTGTGATTATAGAAAATCATTAAACCATTAAATCGGTAGTAATTAAACGTGATTATAATTTATACCTAGTATTTGTACCTGTTAATATTAATTACCTAGTAAATGCTACGTACCTAACTTGTTTTCCTCTGTTGTTATTGTCTTATGCCTACGTATGACGAGCTACTATTTGGCTAATTCCATTTTTTGGTAACATGGGATTATTAGTGAAGTTGACCACTACAAACTAGAGGTTGCTTCAGATAAATTATTAAATGCTCATTGTAACTGTCTTCCTTCAAAAATTCACCTAAAAGCAATATTTCAAAAATAGTTTAAGTTCATCGACGTTTTTTTTGACAGAAGGAGTTAAGCCCACCCGCGTTAATAGAAGGCTCCAGACTAAGGCGTGAGGCACGAGGCAAGTAAGTAGGTGTACATAAAAAGTATAGAGTCAGTTTTTATTCTGGTGTCCCAGTACCTTTGTAGTATGTCAATTTATATTGGTTACGCCTATTTCAAGGTGTTCAGTATCTCTTAATATATTTTTTTTGAAATTCCCTTAATCGCAATCGGAGTTTCAGGGGTTACTGGTGACGCAGTAGTGCAATAACGAAAGAATTGATTTGCAGCCGTGCAAAAATCTAAACTCACTTCTTGAATGAAAACGTCAAGGAGTCAGATACAATGAAGTCATTTAAACGGGTTCCGGCATGCCTAATTACCTAATGAAATTCTCTCAACGTTTTAGCTATTTATATACATTTTATAGATTTCAATTTTCAAAATTATCTGATTTACGTTTAAGATTTTTCAAAATGCAGCTTTTGATTTTTTTGAATAGCTCAACGTTTCTCTTATTTCAATGATTGTGGGTAAATATGACTTTAGTAGTAAGGTTCCTTGCAGTATTAATTTGTCTTTTTGAAATTTTAGAAATTTGTTTGCCTTTTATAAAATACTGTGCTTATGAAATTAAAAATTGCCCTGACTTCCGTTAACCCCGTTCGCCAAAAATTTCATTTCTAGAGGTTCGCTATTTTGAAACGATCCTCGGTGTTTCCAATCTTATTAATTTAATATTTTTGTATTTAAACGCTGAACAGAGTAACGCTTGTGATAGTTGTCGGTGTAGCTGTGCGATGACACGTACACATACTTTAATTTTAATTTATGTGAGGGCTGTAATGATGATAGACATGTGTCAGTGACTTAGATTTTATAGTTTTGTTCAAAAGAGTAATATTTGTAGTTGAGTGTTGACATTAAATGCGCAGACCAACTTGAAAAGAAAAGAGTAAGCGGGTATTGTTTTTTCTCAATGCCTCTTCCGACTTGCTCGTATAATGTTAGTTTAGTTCATTGCCTTTGGTAGTATGCAGATTGTCTGTGTCAGTTAGAGCGAGTACACAATTTGGAAAACAGATAGCCGAGGATATATCGTGTTTGAAGGCGTAAACATTGAATCTGTTCTTATGTTGTTGCAAACCGTGCAGCTAGCTTTCAAGCATTAAAATATTGAAACTATATATATTCTTGGTTTCAAAAGTGATAGTTTATTGAATTCAAAACCGAAGGAGGAATTCTAATTTTACCAGGTATTTTGTAAACCGTCTAGAAGTTGCAGTTAGCCTATCTTGCATCTGCTGTGGGAAAATGGGCATCAGATAGGACGATCGCAGTGTTGTTAACTTTACTTTGGAGAAACGACACGATACTTTGCATGTGGTATCTTGAACTGTTTTTTTCCACAGCTCGGGAGTTATCGGTAGGAAGAGCGCAATGGCAATTGGCAATATGTGACACACAAAATATGATAATCATGTTTAGAAAGAAAAGTTTGAAGATTGATTGTTCTTTATTCTGCGTTTGCTTCGGCCGTAGTAGTAGTTTAGTTTGAATGTCACGTTGTAGCAGTTTGGTAGTTTGTGTCATAGGTTCTTTAAACTTGTAAAATAAACTGTAATTGCAAGTCGAGAACTGTCACACAGAATAGTAAGTTCACTCAAGAACGCCAGCGATTACTAAGCCACCGAATATTGACTTCATAATTTCAAGACAGTTTATGTACAAAGTGCATTGTTTCTCTGCTAATAACCGCACCCACTTTTTTGTTTATGTTAAACTATAAAACATTCCTGTAGGAAGTATTTTTGGCGCATTAATTTGTTATAATTTGTGATCCAACAATTCAGTACAGCATTAATTCATTATTTGTGATGCTAATTTTTTTGTTTTTTAGATGTTGTAGCCACTATTCTATACTACACTCCTGCGAGTTTGGTCGTTATCGCCTCATGCAAGAGTTCATCTCGGTGAAGGAAGAGGACAGATTAATGGAAATTAATTGTAACATCTACCTGAAATTGAAGTCGGAAGTTGTTTGGAGTTATCAGCACGAAATTGGAAACTGAGGAGAGTCGAGGAAAGTGAACATACAGATTGGAAATACGAATATAACATCATTTTCAAGACATAAGGCTTCATTCAAGCAAAAAGATAAAAATAACACAATGGCTGATGCTGATGTTGCTCCAAAGAAGAAACGGGAAGGATCTATTGAAGACGTTCACATGGACGTTGAAAGTAGAGTTTTGGTAGTAACGAATGGACACCATGAAGTATGTTGTGGGTTAAAGGATAGCGATGAGGAAGAAGAAGATGAAGTGGAATTCAAGTCAGCTTCAGAACCATCAGTTGAACAGGAAGACATGAATGGACATGAAAGTGAGTCACCGTCGTCAGTGTCAGCATCATCATCTCTCTCGTCATCCCCATCTTCAGCTTCATCGTCCACGGAAGAAGAGCGTTTATTTGTTCATCAATACTCAATTGTAAAAACATTGTTTAAGAAGCTACCCATCCGAGATCTTTTAATTTGTGGACAAGTTTGTAAAATGTGGTCGGAAGTGGGACGGGTGGTGAGAAAACAGCGGAGAAATCAACCTTTCCTTATGTTATACCACCCGTACCTCCCTCATACTAAGTCGATTGTGGAATGGTTTAATGGTCAACTGGGTCACATAGTATCGGAGGAATCCAGGGATATCGTTGAAAATCATCTTTTGGCCCCTCTGAAAGATAACGGAGATAGCTCAGGTTGTATTTTCACAACGTACCCACAAGTCTCGGAGCACATTAGACCTTCTATTTTAAAACTTTTCAACCAATGCTTTTATGAACCACAAGTAGTAATTTTTTTCGGATCGGCGTCGTTGAATTCGTATTTAACGAAACGATGTAAGTTATATTTCACTTCTTTGATTTTTATATCAGATGATCCTCAAAAATTAATGGTCCATTTGAAAATGTATTATGATTTTCTTTGGTGTAGGTACGGTTTGTTTTTTGAGTATAGACGATTTTTTGAAATATTTCTTTGGTTGTACAGTGGTGTTTAAATGAGATTGTCATACAAAATTCAAAAATCGTGTATGCTCTAAAATATTAACCTATGACACTAAGCGTAATAATAATTTAAAATAAAGATGGAGCAGTGGATGCTTTAAAATTATTTGATTTTCAATTCCGAGCTTTCGAACAAACTTTGGCGTCCTTCTTCAGGGATAGCTAAAGTTACAGTGGTAAACTTACTATCAACTACCATTGAATAGAATTTTTTTAGATTCAAAAATTACTGCTATTAAATTGTTCTGGATTTTCACATTTTCAAAATAAATTTAATTTATTTTAATTAATATTAGGGACACAATTTATTAAAATATTATTTTATTTTGTCGGTATTGGTTATGTTACTCCATTTTTATTTTAAACTATTATTACGCTTAGTGGAATTTTATAAAAAAGCACACTTAATAATATTAAGATATCACAGATTGATTGATAAAAATATTTGTATTTTAAACGTTTCAAAATAACGAACAATAGACACTCCAAGACAACAATACACTCGCCACGAGCATTTGTTTGACGGTATAAAAGCTATCGGACCAAGTTTGGCAGCATTTGGGACTGGTGTCGTGACGACGGTAACGGATAGTGATTCCAATGAATCGTACACTATTGAAATGGAAAACACGTCTTACCCTATGCTTACTGGTTTGGCCATTCCCAAAGGTTTGATAACGGACTTATTTTTGTAGCGTAGTTTCTTCTGATGCTATGTTGTGTATGCAATTTAAAAAAATAGAATGTTATTAGTTTTTACCATTGGAATTATTAATAACTAAATATCTTTCGTCCTTTTTCAATACAGTTCCTGGTTTCAGAGTGAAAACATTTAATGTTGACTATACGACTGCTTCAAAGTACAAAGGAAAGGTATGTAAAAAATAATCCTCTTTTACGAGTAAATAATAATTTAAACTTCGGGATTTTTAAAAGTATGAACTAATATGTACTTGATAAAAATTTAGGTGGATAGTGTTAATTGCAAAGAAATTCTCAACATTTCACCTGACGATAGTGTTAAAGGAATTATACTTTTTCATCCAGACAGGCGCCGAAGTTCTGCTTTATCTGAGGCTGTCTATCAATATTTACTGTAAGTTTTTGCAGTTAAAAAGATAAGGGAAAACTGCAAAGTATGCCTTGCTGGATTTAATTTTTTTAAACAAATTGTAACAGACAAAATCCAAATACGGCCCTGGGAGGTGGGGCAATGCATGAAGTGGTAACAAGTTGTTCTCAGGATAAGGCATCACGAGGCTGTGGTCTCATCATATGTGGAAATGAAAATGTCAGGGTCTTCTCTGTTGGAATGTATCAGAAAAAAATGACTTCTACGAACGAACTGGCACTAGCAAGAGTATGTACACACCTGAATAGTTTCCCCATTTATTGTTTTAACTTTCAGTTCATTTTACACTAAAATGATATTTATTTATCAAACTCATTTGCTTTTATTGCTTGAAATTAAAACAGGTTAAACATTGTAATATTGAAGAAGAAGGAAGTTTTGCTTTTATGTTCGCGTGTAATGGACGTGGAGCTGGGATGCATAACCATGTTTGTAATGTGGAGTCAAATTTATTTCGAAAATATTTTCCAAATACACCGCTCATCGGAGCATTTACGGTGGGTGAATTCATCCACGAGTACATTCCAGGCGAGAATAGTCAACCACCTCGAGCAAAAAAAAGTATTGAACATTCATTCTCCACAGTCTTTGTGATTGTTTCTGTGGCTCGGCCACCCATCTCTTCTCATCCGCAATCCAATTAAACCCATCTAAAATATCAAACGGATCATGTCGGTTTTTATCCGTAGGAATCTGCGCTATACGAATCAATATGATTCGATCATACATATAGATTGAAATAACTATGCTGATGATGATAAATGATAATAATTGACTAGTATGTTACTATGGCTTGGCTTTTTTCTCGCCTATATAATAATTTGACCTGCCCGTCGTATGGTACCTAGATACTTAAATTAAATTTTCTATGTTCATCATTGTGACGTGATAGAAATGAAGGACCTATTATGGATTAGCTTAGGGCTTAGAGTGTATTCTAATAAGTTAAATCTCAGTTTACAGTGTTAAACCTCTCACCCATTGCTCCGAAGCAAGGGTGACTACAAAAAACAAAAACAACCTACTACATAGTATAGTACTACTTTCACTAGCCGATCAGTCGATGTCGAAGTCGAATAGTCGAATACATGATTTGAATGGAGGTGTTGGCCATTTAAAATTTCAATAAAATCATAAGAATCTGTCCTTAAAATATGAGGTCCTGAATTATATATTGCACTATACGTTTCCTGTTTAATAGCAACGCGTAGTTTTAAAAATTGTAGCATTTTTTTAAATTCTTTAGTATAATATTAGAAAATAGTAAATCATGATGGGTGATTCTCGCTGGGAATTAATTACTATTATGCAGTGCTCTTTGAAGTTGTTTCGAATTCTTACAGTAATTATTATTTTCCTTAATCGTAAATAGATTTAAAAATAATTTGATTCGTTGATGATTGTGATGACTAAAATGTTCGCAGCTCCCTACGTAAATAATAGTGTAATAAAATAATACTTATTAAAATACAACTCAAGTATGTAAACATATTTATGTTATTAATTAATTAACAAAACAACAAAATAACATAACTACTCAAATCCAATTAAACGTGAAGATGCTTTTTTTCTCGGTGGTATATTAAGACTTACAATATATTAATAAGAATAATAGTAATGTTTAAAATAATATATAATATAAATTAATAATAATGATTGTATGATTGACTTGACTCTATTATGTAATACCTACGTAATGATAGTAATCATATTATAGCAACTTGCAAAGGGTTATTATTAATCTTGTGTTTTGGAAATTTGGATTTGGATCTTTGGATGTTTACAAAAGTAGATAAGAAAGTCACAGTTTAGCGGTATACAAAAGGAAAAAACAAACTGAAAAAATTGGGGTGGGTGAAATACAGCGTACAAAATTTTAATCAGTGCTTATATCAAAATAAAGCGTGAAACAGAAAATTAATCACCACGTTTGATGTGCTACGGTTTGCAATAATTAATGGCATAATTTTGATGATTCTCAGCGGCATTAAAATATTTTGTCTACAATTATCGTATAAATGTTTCTTCCAGGAGCACAAAGTACACAATACATGCGATTTTTTATTTAATATTTTTTTAAATAGTGTTATTATAACAGTGATCAGTGAGGTTAACTTTAACTTACATCCATATCAAGATCATAGTTAATCTAAATTTAAGTAATCCAATGAAGTGGACAGTTGAATGTAAGGGTAAATTAGTGGAGCAGGGAGTTTGAACCAAATAATTTCTATCGCTCTCGTTTTATCTATTTCATTGTGTGGATTAAAACTTGATGACGGGTTGAGGAGGACATTATGAGTAACAAAGTTACAACTACAATAATTTGCAATACATAAAATACTTCTTGTTCTTCGGTTTTTCAAAAAAGCAAATATTTAAAAATTAGAGCGTTTTAATTTCAACGGAATTTTCAATCTGTTTGCTCATGCATTAGCACAATCTTCAATTATGGAAGCCGAAATCCGATTAGTACTTTTGTGTATAATCAATGGGTTAACATATAATATACGTATATTATAGTAAAGTACGGGTGCATACAGAGCATACATTTGCTGTTTTTGTTTGCATTGACATTCTGGAGTCATTTTACTTTTTTCGGGAACTTGTATCTTTGATTTCGAATTTTACACATTTAATTCTCTCTCACGATGCAAGTATGTAAGTAGCATATAAAGTGCGGATTTACGAACAAGAAGGACGATAAGACGATAATATTAATTTATAAGCTTGTCAAGTCACTAACGAGTTTAAAATTAGTTTTATTAATTATATCAGTTTTAAATTCGATGGAAACTTTTTTGGAAATTTTTTAACAGGTAATGGTTTTGAAATGGTGATAATTTGGAGACAGTTTTACGGTTAGGCTGTTATTTTTGACAATTAATTTTACTTTTGAAGCTTCAATGCAATTATTATTCATTTTAACTATCATTCACTTGATATTTCGCCATTCGTGCTGATCTTTGGTTTTTTCTCTGCATGCTCTCGTACATTTAGTACATAGAAATTGAGTGTCCTAATATGTCATATTTTAATAAACTTAAATTTTTTTTGTTTTTTGTGTTCTCCTGGATTTCATTTTTACCGAATAATAATTTAATTGTTCATAACACATAGTCGAAAAATGTGATTTCTCTTGCCTTTCTTTGTCATTCCGGCCAAGTAAAATACGAAGAAAGTCAATAATTTTCACAGCTTTAAATGTGTAGTTTATTCCTATATCCGTACTTTATTTAACAATACTTAATACTTAGCTAGTACAGTCCTTATGCTATTCAAAATTAATTCTAAATTTTATGTCTATCTAGTGGTATAATATATATTGGTATTGGTACACCACGGTAATCTTTGAATTGTGTATGTAGTATTTTACCTTTTTTCTTCGTCAAAAAGGTATACATAGTATACATGTATGCAGTAGTAATATGTAAACCTAATCGTAATTTGCTTTACTCTTTAACTATATGTATGTATTAATGTTGTAGTATAAATTGTTGTGTTCTTCTACACGTGAGATTTTTTCTTCAAGATGTTCTTTTCTGGTTTTTGTGGTAGTGTATCATGTTTTCTGCTTTCACTTTATTTCGTTAGCAATAATAACTAATTTCATTTTACTAGCTACTTGACGACGATGTGGTTACGGATACGATACATTATTTGATAATATCGATAATACTAGAATTACATTTTTTTACTTAAGACTTGAAACAGCCAAACGGATGTTAATTTATGAATGCACGGAATACGGCAACTTATGATACACGAGTACGATTTACATACTTTATTATTTAATGTATGATAAAGATAATAATAATTAATACAATAATCAATAATACATAATATAATAATTAACGTGAGTACGAAAACTCGAGTCGTGTTGTTCTTCTTCTTTTATAATTATTTCATTGAATATTAATGTTGTTCGTTTCCATTATTAAAAGATTTTTGATAATGTACAGGGATCGATAATCGTTAATGATTATGATTGCTAATCTATTAACTTCATTTAATAATGGGAACAGGTTTAGTGCACCAAATCTTTAATATGCTATTTATATGTAGTTATGTTTATGTTATGCAGTTTCGATAATCGATAATTCATTAATTAATTTTTACAACAATTGTTTTTTATTCTATCGAACAAAATAACCGTCTTCGATTGAGAATCGATATCGACGATTCTGATTTCGATTGCATTAAAAAATCGAAATACTTCGAAGAAACGACTTTTGTTTGACCAGCTCAGTAGTTGAAAAAGTCCCTTGCCCCCCTTTCCCAGCCTCCCCTTTATGTATTGTAATCTTGCATCATTGAGATTGAGGTAATTATACAAACAGACAGATTTTTTTTATTAATTCTATTTTTAGAACATGATAAACGGTAATTGATAATTGTTCATTTAATAGTCTACATCCCGTGAAAATTAATAATAATTCTATTTCGTGTCACATTATACCATTTCGCAGAATAAAGTCTCAGATGGTCCACTTTTCTGCATTTTTCATTTATTTTCTGGGTGTCATTTAGTTTCAATTCTTTTTAAAGTTCGGATTTGAAAATTCCTTTCGTGACTATATGACGATAATGATGGAAGATACTCTCAACATTTTCGTTTATTGTTATCCTATATTTTAGCTTTCCACAATTGATAATAACTGTTTTCATATATACGCTTCAATCCCTAATTTTCACAATTATTATACGAGTAAATATGAACATTTCACAAAAACAAAATTCAATGAATGCAACTTTCAGTTTAGCCAAAAATACATACAATAAATAAGGTAAGGTATAGATCATGTAAAATGCACTGGTAATAATTGACAATTCAAACAATATTATGTTCATTAAATATTTAAGACAACATGATCTTACTAATTAGTAGTATACATACATAAATAATTTTTTAAATTGTAAATTGTATTCGTAACAATTAGTCAAATTCCAAAAATTGTGATACGTGTGTCTATAATTACTTTCTTTCTTTTTACAATTACAACAGCAGTTTTCATGACAAGGATCGGGGAAAAGTGCTTTTGCTTTACCTGTTTTGCGTTGCTTCACCTAATGAACCCTTTTATGGCCTATCCGTACTACGTTATTAATTATATTTAAATTACTTATACCTATGAATCTCATTAACTAATAATCAATAATAATAATAACAACATAGAGCACAGGTATGAAAAATTAACTTGTAAAAATTAAATTACACATTCTTGGCGTAATCTTGCCACGATAATGTATAAATTGTAATTATAACTTTAATAATAATAACTAACTAATAGTAATAGTGTTTTGGTTTGCCTCTAAATGAGCTGAACAAGATAAGATATCCGTAGTATTTTTGAGGTAATTTTTTTCAGTATACATAATGTCATTCAATACTCCGTATATGGTGATGTTCATGAAATACATACATACTAATCATAATATAACTACATTTACATACCTTACTTACCTAGAAGAAGTTTCTTAACAGTTATGTATCTTAATAAATTCAATACAATAATTACTACTATTACTCCTACCTAGTAATGTAATTGTAATGGTGACTCACACTGTAATGCCTCTTTCATATTCCATGATTTAATCGAATCGTTACTACGTGAAAGGAGATAAATTCGATTTCATTTTTTTCCAAAATTTCTCTCTTCTTGTTCCTCTCAGAATACTAATAATTGCTAAATACTCAAAATTCTACACTGCGATAACAATGATAAAGATACTACTAAGAAGATACACTCTTTTTCTTTGAAGTATCAGATCTTGGTATCTCTGTCTGTTATTATTTGTGTGTAGGTTTAGCTATGAATTGTGTAGTTTCATGTCCTGGGATGTTTACGATACGACGACCGACGTCAAAACGAAGAAACAAAGGTAAATTGTAATCGCCTTTCTTCTTCTGTTTTGCAGCCGTTTTATTAAGTACCTAATTGCCTTATGTTATTTAATTTACGATAATTATAATTATAGTGTAATGTGCTGTGTGTAGGTATTTAATAGGTTTATCATAGTTGAATGTATAATTTAAAAGTACATTTTATATTTTATAGTGATGATTTGAGTTGAGTGTACTATTGTTTTGGTAATATTTTTGCGTATAATTTATATCAGCCACTGGGACTTTATAGTATACAAAAGAGTAATATGTATTTTAGTTGTAATTATAATCGTTAATGAAATGGGTATATAATATGTAATTGTAGTCGTAATCATAATATATTGTAATTGTAATTTTTAAATAGTTTAGTGTTACGCGGTTTACTTGACGAAAACATAGTTAACTTTTAAAAATTGTAAGTTGTTATGAGGAATGATTGTTGATGTGATGAATGGTTGTTGTTGCTGTTGGTTTTGTTCCTGTTGATTTGGTTGACTTTGATCCGATGCTGGTTGCTGTTGTTGCTGAGATACAGCTGCTGGGGAAGATGGAACCGATGACGAGTTATTAAGAGCTAATGGTACATCCTGTATTTGATTTGATGGGGAGCCATTGTTGGTGTTCATGTTCAGGCTGTTGAGGTTGCCTTCGGGTGACGCACTAGTCGATGAGTTGTCATGAGGGGATGCACTAGGAAATGCTGCTGATACATTCATCATATTTACAGCTCTTACTTGTTTCTCTAAAGCTGAGATGCTCGAAGAAAAATTTACTGGTAGGATGTGATCTTGTGGTGTGTGATTTTGAAATAGCTCACCTGCATGATCATCGTTGTTCGATTTATGATTTTTATGTGACGTCAAAATTGGACTGGATGATGAGTGATCTGGTGAATGCATTTGAGGAACGGAGTGTTTCAGAAGAGCTGAGTGGGGATGACTAAGGAAAAGTGGTGGAGATCCATGTGGTGGGAAGGATGGGAAATGATTGGATGGGAGAAATGTAAAATCCTTTACTTCCGCAGCTCGAATTTGATCCGGCGTTAGGTCCGTCGGTTCACCAGTATGCAGTCGAATATGTTGCTGGAGGACTAAGGAATTCGTGAATCTACCAAACAAAGCAATCTCACATTAGTTCAAATCTTTCTTAAGTGTCAACCAAACAAACGCAGTTAACTTCAATTAACGCGCGAATGGTTTCCCGACATTAAACACAATAACATATGTAACAGAGGGCGTGCTGTTACGGGTTCTGTAATTATTTAGGCTTGACCATGCTTCAGGAATTTAGGACTCAAAACAAGAGGAGGTAGTTCATTGCTAATCGATTTAAAGTATCTCTTCGGCAGAGAATAATTTCTACTGGATGAAGGTCATAATATCGCAGCTACTTTTGGCCTCTCCTCAAAGCGCTCTCCTTTCTAAGTAATACATTTTTAAAATTAAAATTTAAAATTTTAATTTTCTGTAAACGTCGGTGTTTCTAGGCAAGGTGGCTAGATATCCTCGCCTAGCCACCTTGGTTTCTAGGTATATGAATGCTATAATAATTATAAAGAATATTCTGCAAGTACGCAGTAAAAAGCTTCTTCTATAAATACGTTGGAACTTATGCCTCAAGGTTCAGGAGGAGGAGGAAATGAAGGAAGCTACTTTCACAAGAAAACAATGTTTTTGCAAGCTACTCCATTGAAAACCAAGTTCACCTTTTATGACAGACGGGGCATTGCAGAAGAGCTCTGAGTGGTGGTTTAGCTCGATGAACTCCCATGTGTGTCTTGAGATTGCCTTTGGTGGTGAAGGTTCTTCCACAAATCTTACATTTGAAAGGACGCTCTCCAGTGTGGGTTCGGTAGTGCATCTGAAGAGCACTCTTGCAAGAGAGGACTCGTTGACAAATGATACACTGGTTAGGATCGGTGACCTTATGATCAATATTATCTACTAGCTGCTGAAGTTTAGCCGTCTCAGACGTCTTTGTCACTTCAATAAGTGATTCCCATGCATTATCATTGGAGCCAGGACGTGGAAGAAGATTCGTATAGATAGCAGGATCTTTGGCAGGATCGAAGTCCATATGTGGCATTCCTTGTGGATGCATTCCCTGTTGTTGTTGTTGTTGCTGCTGCTGCTGTTGCTTGTTCGATGGATGTGATCCCATTTGACCCATATGCGGGGCTGGTGAGATACGAGCAAACGTCATCGTTGATGAAGACGAGGGTCGACTCGGCCGGACCTGTTTTAGAGACAAATGTAAAAAAAGGAAAAAAAGTAGTCATTAGATCATTTTTGACTCGCGTCTATTTTAAAATGATTGACAAATGCAAACCATGAGGGGAAGTGGGTACATCAGCGGTAGGCTTTTGCTGGACAAATTCTCCGGCTGATCCTGACTGGACTCTTCCATCATCATGTGGCTATTTGAGTCATTATCGTTGTCGTTGTCGTTGTCCTCCCCATCCGTCCCATCCTGAGGATGGTGATGATGATGGTGGTGGTGGTGGTGATGATGACCGAGATGAGGGTCCCCATGGTCATGGTCATGATCATGATCATGGTTGTCCTCTGACATCGAGTCCATACTACAGTCATCTACTTCTTTTTTGGGACTTCGCGCTTCCATGTCATCATCCTCCTCGTCCATATCCATGGACACATGAGATTTGACACTGACCTTCTTTCGTTTCTTTGTTGTTGTGAAAGTGCTCACATGTTCCTCCTTTGACATGGCATCATAGTCCCCCTTGCCCAATGGACCTCCCATCGGTCCCATCGACTTTCCACCATCAAAACCACCGTCGCCATCGCCATCTCCGTCTTCCTCATCGATGTCATCATCGTCCATGTCACCGTCCACATCACCCTCACCATCTTCCATGTCGTTCTCATTGTCATCATCTTTCAATTCCTTCTTAATCTCGATTTTGTCCTTAATTAAATCCTCGGCGCCAGAATGAGAATTATTGTGACTCTGATGTGATGAGATTGAGGATTTACTGTGTCTATGTTGGTGGTGATGTTGTTGATGATGCTGCTGATGATGTTGGTGATGTTGCTGTTGCTGATTTTGATTAGTATTTGAGATGCTACCACTAGGATTGCTTGAACTACTATGATTACTATTCTTGGGTTTGGTCAGGTCTTCCGGACCAGGTGTGATTATGTGCTCCTTTAGAATGGGGACAGCTAAAGGAATTAGTTTCATGGGTTGTGAGAAATGAAATAGAGGATTGAAGGGATGGAAAGCAGTGGGTGGGGGCGGCGGAGTTCTGAATGGATTTGCATTGGATCCGGGTGGGGAGTGATTCGGTGTGGAGTGTCCACTACTATTAGGACGAATGGGGGGATGTAGATGATCTAGATGTTCTGGAATTGGATGTGGATTCATTCGTACATGGGGGAATCTTGCGGTATGTCGTTGAAAATGTACTTTGAGGTTTCCTTTGGTAGTGAAACGACTGCCGCAAACATTGCATTTGAAAGGACGCTCACCAGTGTGGGATCGGATGTGGATTTGCAGGGCGGAGTCGCTACTAAACACCTACAATAACAAACAAATACAACAATAATCATAATACTGTAATTATTACATATAGAAAAAGCGAGATGAATGAAAATTACATTTACTTACATTACCTACATTACCAGAATTTGTATCCCTACACTAATTACATTTTAGCTCATTTCAGGGCAACCATTTTCGCAAACTAAATGACAATGGGGTATCCAAACTTTTCAGGAAATCGGTATTTTTACGAAAGACCAAATTGAGAAGAAGGGTTAGTACCTACACAACATAGAGCGCGGAAGCGGCGGTCTTTTTACAGGGTAGTTTAATCCATTTTCAAAAATACTGTCCTCTCGTACCTTATGTTTAGTGGAAATTTTTTAGGGGAATTTTTTTTTAAATATCTGTTTCTTAGAGAAAGATCTTAAGAGAAATACAAGTACATTGCGGTCGTAACATTTCTGAAACCATTTTAAAAAAATTTTTTTTAGTACCTACAATTGTCTCTGTTAAGGATGAGTTAACCTAAAACCCTCTGACCAGAGTTGTATATGTCAAACTTTGTCCCAATCAATGAAAAAAGTTCGGGTCAGGAAAGGAAAGGTTCAATTCCTCGAACCTTCCTTCAAAAAAAAAACTAGTCAACAAAAATCACAAAATGATTAGTGAGACAGTACCTTTTTATAGTTTTCCCGATTTACGTAAAAAGTTATAAGCTTACACGTGGTTAGAATCTAAAGTACAAACTAATTACAATACAGAATACAAGTTAATAACGATATTGAACCACAGCTAATTTTATTGTGAGTTGGTCCTACTTTAGGGATGACTACCAATATATCAAACCATATATAACTCACAACAATTAAGAGGTTTATGGCTAAAACAATGGACAATGGATGTTTTGAATTTGAGACACGCTGAAACGCTGACTGTCTCCACTAAAAATTGTGTTCTCAGTACATTAATATGCCTTAATATTATTTTCAGTTGTAACTCTAGCGTAGTTCCTTTCGTCCATTTATACTTATGTTAAATACATTTATGGTAATAAAATGTAAAAATTTACCTTGCCACAGTAACGGCAGCGATGCTTGAAGAATGGTTCTCGTCCTTTCTCGATACCCAAGCCTTTCTTTCTAAAATTTGGATCGTCTACTAGAGAGGATGCGAGTAGTCCCTGTGAAGCAGAGTCTAAAACCTACAAGATCATAAAATAAAATAATTGTACCATTAATTCACGTGGATGATAGTGCTATGTTTTCAAACGTTTTTACGCTTATTTTCCTTTCGTGTTCACTCATCTACATGTGCACTTTGCAATCTGTATGCATCTCTAGTAAAGTACATTTTCTGGTGTTATTAATATGATCATTTTATTTCTTATTTTTTCCTATATAAACTGTTTCGTGTAAATATTAGTGAGTTTATTTTGAAAAAGATATACAAAATAATGTGGCACTGGGGCAAGTAGAGAAATTCACTCAACTTGGTCTCAGACTTAGGTCATTTTGTTTTTAAGACCTTTTGGATTCAGTGCATGTTGCTGTAAGTGATATTTGAATTTAGACTCTTCATCGACGATGTGTAAACCGATCATTAGGTATCTACATATAGACTATTCAATGGATTTTTCGAGACAAATAAAACGTAATACGGATTTTGATGCTGATTTGCTGAAGTCTTACCTCTTGAGTTCGTTTCTGCAACATTTCAAGAGTATTAGGTTCCCTAATGATATTTAAGTCTCCACTGGGAGAGAGTATACTAGTGGAAGAAGCGCCTGGTGGGAGTCCAGGTGACAATGGTTGATTTGGATCTTGATTCGCACAGTTGAGGAGAGATGCAAAATGTGGATTGAGAGCCTCGGAGCCATTGCCATTACTATTATTAGGATTATTATTATTAGGGTTAGAAGTTGAAGAGGTTGAAGTTGCAGAGGTGACTGTAGCTGTAGGAGTGGCTGAAGTGGAGCTGCTACTACCCATTGCTGAGGAAATCGTACTATTATTAATGTGGCTACTACTCGTTGCGGTGGCACTACTATTTTTACTGGGTTTATGATGTTTGAGAGCGAGGGGGGAGGTGAGGCTGAGAGCGGTACTGGTGGAACTTGTGGTGGGTTTACAACTATTACTACTGAGGATGCCACCGTTGGCAAGAGCACTAAGATTACTAAGATTGCTCAGATTGCTCAGATTCAGATGATCCGGTGGTTGAGGTGTTGTGGTCGTACTACTTGTGGAGGGAACCGGACTTGGTGTATTGGGCGGAGAAGAGTCGTCAAGTTGAACGGAGCCTTGTGCACTCTTGGACACGATCTGATGCTGAAGATGTTGAAGTAATTGGAGCTGGAGAAGCTGTTGCTGCTGGAGGGTAAACAGTGTTGATTGCAATGCGGCAAGTTCTTGAAGTGAGGCATTATTCGGTTTCGTACCACCCTTCGATGGATTGAGCGCATTCGCCGCAAATTGAGCCACAGCCATCTGAAACATCAACAAATTTAAATAATCGTTAGTTTTAGTTCATCGTTTCAGCCCAGTACTCTGTATCTACAATGTGAGCATGGACTCACTTTAGTATTCTGGATTGCCTCTAGTGTTGCGTTGGGTCCAGCGAGTCCGGCTGGCCAGGTGAAATTACCCCCTAGTAGTGTGTGAAGGGCTGTCGCCAATGAGTCTTTCTGACCATCCTTCGTTTCCGTATCCTGCGTATTAAAAATCATTTCCAGAATTAGAAATCGGAGAAGAATAGCATGAAAGGGAAGTAAAATGTCATCATTACGGAACATTCATAATAAAATAAATATGTATGTATGCCACCTATTTATTTCCCGTAAATCAAATACAGTTCGGAAGTGCAACTATAAACAATTTCCATTTTCCATAAAAAAATGCAGTCCATTATATTTGCACGTTTTCAAAATAAGACAAAGATGCTAGGTATTTTTACTGATGGATCATTTATGTATAACAGTGACTTAATAAAGTTTGTCTCTCATTCTGTGCGTCCCAGAGAGGCGTACAAATACAAAATTTTGAAATATGTATGAATCTAAAATAAAACAAATAGGAGGATTGACCGGTTTTGTACGTTCTTGCATGCGTGCTTCTTGAGTAGCTACATGGTAAAATGAACGGTACAGTAATTATATACCACCCTGTAAAAAACGTTTTGTCGAAGGAAATTTCAACTTTTAAGCTCGTAATTTTATTATTATTTATTTTTTAGTTGGGAATAATGTTGGCATTTGACGTTTATGTACTCTTAGCACAGTTGAACTACACGATCGTGTTGGACGTATGAAGTCAAAGTATCTTTATGTAGGTAGACACTTGTGTGTGTGTGTGTGTGTGTGTGTGTGTGTGTAAACCTACGCATGTTTTACAACTAGCAGAAACAACATTGCTATTCACAATATAGTTAAGGTATTTTGGTACTCCCGAGATCTCGTTTGAACACGTTTACATTTTTTACATCGTTTACTCTCTGCATCGTTTCAAGAGTTTGCGAAAAAGCTTCCTAATCAACATCCATCACCACTCAAGATAAACTGCACCAATTATCATTCTCAAGAATAGAAACTTGAAGACTGCTGAAAAAACTGAGGGCGAAGCATTGAAAATATACTCATAAGGAGATTGTATTTAAACTCAATTTCTATTCCTTGCATACTTGTGGGTGGTTTCTTTTTTCGAGCCTCTTGTTGCGCAAAATTATTTTCCTGCCTAACTATACCTACCGCATAAGTAAAACGAGACCATTTTCAGCAGTTTTTTCAATCCAAACTATTGCACTAACTTTCTGCGGGAATTTTCTTGGTGCTGTAGGATTTATTTTGTCTTATTCATGCTCTTTCAATTTTACCACTGATAATATTTCGTCCTTTTTTATGTTTTACTTGCTTCGCATTTAAGTCTATTTTTTAACCTATAATTTAAAAAATGTCAAACTCAAACCGTGCAAAACTTGACATGCTTATGTCATGCAATTATTATAATTGAATGGCGAAAGGATGTAGATAGGTGGATGTGGATGTAAAATAAAAGTGTACATAGATAAAACAACCAGCGCATTTTTTGCTTACCTTCTCTTCTGAAACATCTTTGCTCTTGGACTCGTTATTATTTGCATCCTCCGTGTGCATATCCTCTTCGTCTGAAAACAAAGAAAGAAACAATTTGTCTTAATTGTTTTCAAAATTCAAATGGCTCGGTATTCCATCATCCACTTACGACGACAAGTAGTAGACATATACATCGTAGTTAGTATACCCAACAGAGGAGGTTACTATGCTGATTTGATGATACAATGCCAAAGATGTGAAATGTGAGTAATCTGAGTAACTGACATAATTTTGTATGGACAAAAGATACTGAAACAGTGTGTGTAAATTGTAAATTACAGGAAGAGGAAGAACGGAAAGTACCTATCCATCTACAAAAATAGAGTGGTTCCAAAATTCAGCATTGAAATGGTAAACAATTATCTTCCAGTTTCATTCCTACTAATAATCCAAATTCCGAATTCAAGTGTGTAGCGCAAAAACAACAGAGGAGGCAAAGCAGCATGACATGACTGGTATGAAAAATGTGACAAACAAGTATTGTCATTGTGAAATGCTCATATCTTTCTAATTGAAGTCGCAATAGCAATAACGGTGATAATACGATCGTTCGTCAACTCAAAGTCGAAGTCAAGACGAAAGCAAACAGCAAGTCAAAGCCAACTGATGATGCTATGCTTTGCTATTGTGTTATGCTATGCCATGGTCTGGTGTGGTGAATAGAGGTGGTGACGGGGTTCTTTATGAAAAATGTAAATGAAAAACGAATGTCATTTCTCGAATAAGCTACACTAGAAGCCAGAAACGAGAAGCGGGAGATGTGCATGTCTCTACGGATGCTAAGAAAATTAAAAAAAATGGTATGGTGTATACAGTAAGTGGTAAGTATGAGTATTCGCTGAGTTGCGTTGGTAGGAAGGAGACAGAAATACATGTATAAAAAAGTATCAATTATTTCCTGTCAGACTTGTGTCATGTTGAGAGAATGTGGATTGAGGATAGAAAGGAGGAAGGTGGAGACTTTGGAGTGACAACACGTACCTTCATCCGTCAAGCAATTAGATGGTGGCATGGCTCTGGTCTCTCGGTCCACATCCCGATCTTGTCCTCCGTCATCCATCTCGTCATCATCTCTGGGAGACGACAGGGGATGATGATGATATGGCGCCGAGCCCTCAGATTTTGCACTATTCCAATGCTCAGACTTGTCATCTGTAATATTAATAATAAATAAGAGATCATGTAGTTGCATTCGCACTCTCTGTGTACATATGTATACACACGCTGAAGCTTTTTAAGTTTAAAGTGAGCCTGTGCTGCACGGTGTATTTGGAGGACAGATGATTGTAAAGTACAGCATCATGGTGGCTTGTGAAGATGGTGATGCATGGTATTTTATGCACGGTATAAGTACCTACCTACCTATAATTATGTACCTATGTGTTTTTGACTTAACTTAAGCCACACTGCCCTGATCTGGCCTGGCCTGGCATTTCAGATCTCAACGCAACTCATAGTCAGAGTCACACACCGAACCAAACCATTCCATGTAATTGTCTTCATCTTGATCGAGAGAAACGAAAAAGTAAAGAAAAGAAATGTTGGCCATCTGCCAAATTGGAATAAGACTCAAGAAAGAATTGCAATTGTTCCTTTTCCTCACTCTTGCTGTATCTCAACCTCAACGATACGATACGATGGAAAAGCTAAAACTAACAAAGTACATTATATCTGTGAAAGGATTAGCTCCGATGTTTCCTCCACTACCTTCAATTCACCGAGACCAAACCAAACCAAACCAAACCAAACCAAACCAAACCAAACCAAACCGAAGCTAAGGAAATAAGTGATGAAGATTCATGAATATAAAACCTTGTGAAAGTATGCAGTGTACAATTGTAAATCGTAACTTGTTACATTGGATCGTACAATTGCAGATCTAGATGAACCGAAGTATCAAAGAACCAAAACGGCAATTGGCAATTCAACATCAACCTTTTACCAAGTTAAATCCAACGAACAAGAACAATTCAACAATTTAGGTATGTAGGTATATCATTATGCATATGCGGCTGCGTAGTACCTATACGTTGGTATCATTATGTAGGTATGAGAGAGGATGGATGAAGATGAGGATGAAGACGAGGACGGAAACTGAGAATGAGAATGGGAATGAGAACCAGACTAATAGTATAAAAGATATTTAGTATTTGGAAGTTTAGAGAACCTAAAACCAAAACCAAACTAGTACCAGAGATATTTAGATTGTCTTCAATACATACTTGTTATCTCCGTATTTTCCTCGAGCAGGTATTTATAATGGGAATAGGTATCTTTATCTTCTCCAACGACAACAAATAATCCTTTGCCATTCATTACGGGAACAGAAAACATATCACATCGTATTGCAGTCATTGTCATTACATAGTCATAGCACATTATGGTAAATAGCATTATTTTTTTACTCCTTCCCTTTTAACATACCTAAATACCATAGCCTTACCCCATACCATACCATATGTTCTGATAAAATCGTAAATACTTGGATACACCACGTTAGTACACCAGCACTAACACCAACACCAACTCTCGTCGTCATCATCAACTATATAGGAAATAATTAAACTACAAGTCAACTTAGGTATACATTGTGTAAATTGTGTAAAGTGTAAATTCAAAGTGAAATTATAAGGGATTTATCTGTAGTTAGTTTGAAGTTTTGTTCGATAGACGCTCGAGTTAAAAGACTACTCTACATGTAGGTAATGATTTATGTATCTGCGACCTGAGCTTAGACCTATACCTATGTATGTTAGGTACCAACTATGCATGTTCTAACATCTAACTGTGCATCAAATGAAACTCCAACTAACTCGAGTTTCAAGTCGATGTTTGACTTTACCTTGTATTTCTTTTGCATTGCATTTTGTATTGTAATGTCTCCGGTTTTTTGTTTGCTTCGT
Source organism: Ptenothrix huangshanensis (assembly GCA_036851915.1). NCBI lineage: Eukaryota > Metazoa > Arthropoda > Collembola > Symphypleona > Dicyrtomidae > Ptenothrix > Ptenothrix huangshanensis. Next base: position 34,107 of record JAAXYX010000138.1, on the reverse strand, counting down.
ATTCATATATTTGTCTTATGTTTATTACAAGTGAAAAATAAAGATAAGTCAATCTAATTTTTCGATTTTATTTTACTTTAATAGGTGCCTTCTCTACAATCCCTTAGTCTCCCCTAAGACCCAACAACCTGCTATTGCTTTTCAACTCTTTTTCCCCTTCGTCATCCTCATTCGTGAAGAAAAGCAAGTTCCCAGACAGAAAGGTAATAAAGATAATCACATTATATCTATTTCTTTATGTTTCTCTCGGAACTTTTTCTTACTTCTTCAAACTTGTACAATGTTAATGTTGTCGTTCGTCGTTCGATCGTCGTCGACGGCCTTAGGTTCTGAAGTTTTGAATATCTGAATCTGAAAGCGTTAGTAGTCTTTTCTGTCTGCACAAATTATTATGTTTTTTATATGGAAAGGAATCGACTGTCTGAGATACGGAGTGTTGTGCTGTGAAAAGCTGCTCAAACTGTTGTAGTTGTAGTGCAGCTCGATGTGTCTCAACTTACATATAGCGAATGCTCGTTCTATTCAATGTATAATTACGGATATGCTTACAAAAGTACAATGTACTTCAATGTAGGATAGTTGCGAGTTGCTAGTTTGGCAGATGTGTAGTACACTTTACTACAAATACACTGTTTTCTATGACTATTACTATCGCTATCGCAGTTATAGTTTGTAGTTGTGGCTTTAACTTTTATATTTATTTACGATTACGACACCATTCACCACGTACACATAGAACATACCTTCGATATAAGCTTTCAACGAGGCTATTGTCTACAATTTAAATAGTAATTTGTGTGATTTGTTCAGTATGTATGATCTGGTGAAATAAACTATTAACCTCTTGCTCTATCTATTTTATGCTTAAACTAAAATTTATAGATGATGAAAACTATTGAATTAATTTGAATAAAATATGTATGTAAATTCTAATTCAAATTATAAATTACTGTACAAAAAGTTAGAGCTGACTCGATCCTCATCATCTTATTCTGTGCTCACTTGTCACTAACATCGACTAGTGGGTCTGACTGGATCTATTATTCCATTATACTTGGGCTATACACTTTATGCACCAAGTCGACCGAGTAAACTGTAAGTAGGTACCTGCCCACGTAGTATTTTTATTCTTGAAAGTAAATCAGGATTTCAGGAATTTGAAGCTCATCAGTCTTGATAGTTAATAGTGTAAAAAACAGACAAAAGGGTACATGGTAAAAAGTACTAGTAGATTATAATGCAACATTTATATTCACACTTTTATTCTTCATGGTGTAATGCCAAGTCAATGTGAATGTATTACATTGTTACATGAGAAAAAGACAGAGCTGTTTGTTGGTGGTTTGTCATTTTTCTTTTAAAGTGAATTAAATGTTAAATTGCTAAATTAAAAGCAAATGTATACTCACAAAGCTCCAACGACAACGACAAATTAACTGAACCGACGAACAAGTGGATGTTTTTTTTATTATTCTGACATGCTTCACTACAGATGCCGTGAAAACGTAGAAGAGACGGACCGCGAAAATGAAAATCCTTCCAACCACATTTTAAGTAAATTCCATTTTCTCGTGTCTCATTCTCTTCCCAGGTTTTTTTCAGGTTGTTTTTTTTATTTCTCTTGTTATTGTATGAATGTGCCTATTAGGCTGACAAACTATCCCGATTTTCTGCATAGTTTTACCCACAATATTAAACGACAGATTGAAGTTAACAGCTTAAAACCGACAGTTCACAGTATATAGAAAGTATTCGTTCTCAGAAACGAATAGGAACATATGAGTGTAGTCTCATAGGTATAGGAAATACAATAAAAGAATATCAAATTGAAAATAATTGTTTTGAATCGACTAGTGAGTTGGATTTGGCTTCGGTTTAGGTTTTGGTTTTTGAAATTGGCTTTGGCTGTGGTTTTGGCTTTGATTAAGTAAGTGTGCAAAGTAAGTTGTTGGTTGAATATGAATACTGGTTGTTTAGGCTCTTGACTGGAACTGAAAAATGGGACATTTCTCCATCCGAAAACCCTGAATGCAGATTTTCTACAAACAGCGTAACTTTGAAAAATTCGCAAGGAAGATTGGAATTCCAAAATCCTAAATACCATTTGATTCTGAAAAGCATTCAAGATGGGAAACATCCACATGTACGTGTTTTTTCGTTCTGCATTAATGTTGGATGTTGGTTTTAGTTCCGTTTCGTTATTAGTGTAGCTAGGCCAGTCAGTATGAATATGTGAGCAGAATGAAAAGGTAGGCAGGTACATACTTTTGACTGACTGCACTGTGCTTGAGTGATGAAAAACAAAAGATTGAGTTGCAAATGGTGAATGGCTGATGGTGATAACGGTAACGGTACTTTTCAACGTTCAAGAAGTTTGAAGTTAATGTTAGGACGCAAAGTATAATAATATCCGGAACTAGATTATACCCAAACGTGTGTAGGATAAAGACAATATGGGAAGTGGATGTATGAAGCACGAAGCCATAAGATGAGTATGGATAGTTGATATTGTATATCTGTGATCGTATTATAGAATGGAGAAGAAAAAATCCGGAATCTTGTTCGAAGTTTTAAGTCTTGAAAGTATAATTTCAGCCCCGCGTCCTTTCGACGAAAACCTCAGAAAACATGAGAAAAACTCTTAAAAATCGTCGTCATGCGTATCCGTAAAAAGTCGTTAGTCGTAACAGTCGTAACACTCGCTTTCTCATCTCATCTCATCTCGTGTATTATGAGCAAGTTAGACAAGAGGAAGACTGACTGACTATTTGAGCTATACTTTTCCAGTATCAACATCGACTTGTTCAACTACAGCTACAACTGCAACGATAGAAAGACGAAAATACCACAATGGAAAAGACACAAGGTACTGTTTTTTCTGTTTCCTCATGAAACTATGAAACTTGTTCATCCATTTCCCTTCTTCATCATCTATCTGAGGAGATATCCTTCTTGTTCTGCCTACATTTTATAACACTAACACATGAATAACGATAATGATAACGATAATTTCATACACAACTATACAGATTATATTATATATATATATATACTGGATAGTGTCACTATTATATTATATATTTGTTTCTATGCTCACTCCATTCACTTATGTTTGTGTTCTATTGTACTTTTTTAAAGGTTTTAAAAATTTTCCTGTCCCTGCCGTTGTCTCGCCTCAGATTCTCGCATATTCGGATTTCGGATGGTGCATGGCTGGCATGACGTGGCTTGGCTTGGACCATGCCATACTGTACCATACGATGCCATGCCACCACATCCATACCATGAAAAGAGTAGTCAAAAGAGTAGAAAGAAGATCATCTCAGACTTATGTTCATCTTTTTGAGAACAATCGCATGTGTGTGGCTTAAAATTATGCTTTGCATTACTGTATCTCGTTCCCGTATCATCTCTTTCTTATTCTTCTTTATCCGATGGATGACTACTACTGCATTTGCACTGTTCCTTCCTTCGTTTCGTGTGACTGTGTATCGTACCCGTATCTATTTTTGGTTCCTTTCTATCTCGCCTCGTTTCTACATTATATTGTAAAGATTTACATGGTCGGTGTGCATGTGCTGGTGCATGTATGAATTCTTATTTGCTCGAGACCCAACTTGTAAGTTGGAAGTAAGTCTTCCGGACTTAAAGGTATCTTTACGTTGGTACGTACTAAATATGTGGATACTCGTGAACATGATTTTTTGTCCTATCATGTTTTTGTTCTTCACTTCACAGAGAACAACAGGAGGATCAAGAAGTTAAAGTTGAAGTTGAGATTAAGCTTTCCACTCCACCACCACCAATATATCTATTGTGTGTAATGCTGTACTGTGAACAAGATTGCAGTCTGTATAGAATTGGAGTGCAGATACATGGTCTGCCATCACTGTCAACGGCATCAGGAGCATCTACTGTATGAAATACTACAGATACTTTCTGTCTTATTATACTCATATTCTTTTCGGGCATTGGGATATGCAATTATCCATGGCTCCGATATGATATACTATGATATGAGGTTGAGGTTACGTTATGATATTATAAGTTGTTATCTGAGGTATGAAATAGGAACCAGAACGAAATATTGTGAGAAGGAGAACGTTATTCTCACTTCCACATTGAGATCGAGTCACCGTTTCTGTCTGCTTCCTATCTATTCCATACTATGGGCGACGATATACGACGTATATTTAAGATGCATACACACGTATACGTATTCATTTCATACATCATAATTCACTTGCGAAAAATTTATTCTCTCTCATCTCATCCTCATCTACTTTTCATTTCACTTGAGGCAGCCAGTGGAGAACAGTGCTGTACAATGTATGTAGGTACAAACGTGTTGGGTAACGTGTAAAAGATTTAGATTTTTTGGCTTTTGGCTAATCTCATCACATGAAATTAATGGAAGTGGATGGAGCCGGATTATATAATGTACGATAATATATTGTCAAGTTTGTATGCGGAAGGTATGTCGTGTGTCGTGTCGTGTTGTGTTGAATTGAATTGAGTTTGCTAAAAGAGATAGAGAGTCGGGTTAAAAAAAGTGTATGCAATTATGTATATGTCGATGTACACACTATCCATTGTAACAACCTTGGCTTCTCAACCCCGACTTTATGATTATCATAATGAAGGTAATGCACCTCGTGAACTTTATTATTGGACGTTATTACGATGCCAGGAGTGTGGAAGTTGAATTTTTTCATGTTTATGACGGTATTAACCATCCCTATATAAGTGGCATGCCATGCGTACCGAAATTATCAGAGTAAAAGTTAGGCCAACGCTGGCTGTTCCACTATTCCTATCATGGTGAATCGAATTGTCTTTTGTATGCACAGTTATTGCCATTGCGAACCCCTCCACCGTAATTCTTCCCTTCGAGCACGTTGGCGAAACCACGTACATACCTACATATAATAATTCTCGCTCCCCACCCAAAGGAGCTGCACAGGCAGTGTACATGCTATCTGAAGATGCCAAGCTTGTGCAAAAATCCTCACTCCTGTACCATTGTGTACATACTCAAAAAAGACAATCTGAGGAGACAAGAGACAGAGGATCCTCTCACATTTTATTATGTAGTCAGGAGACAGATTCTTGTACACGTAAATTATGAGTGTGTATTCCAAATTCAAAGTCTATTTTCAAACCTGAGGAGAGAGAGAGAGAGAGAGAGAGATGATAACATCGGAGAGTGTAATTTTTTTTATCCTCACTTCACAATGAATATTTGATGATAAAAAGTGGCAGAGTCTTTAGCACACTGTTGTTTCTCTTCTTCTTGCCCTTCTCTTATGCTTTGACATTATGCTATGTATTTTTTTCCCGCTGTCTTCCTCACCATCCATATTCCATTTCCATATTGAGATTCAGATTGTGGATTGTGTGGATAGAGGATGAGAGGAAAAATAGATACGCATAATAATATCTTTTCCCAGGACATAATCATAATGAGATCGTGATGTGTATGAATGGTTTGTGCTTTACTTTTCTCGATTTACTTCACATGAAATTCTTTTTGCACCCAGACCTAACATCCTCGCTCACATCAGAGCCATCAGCTTGGGGTTCCCTTTTCCTGTGTGTCCTAACAACCAGTGTGTATGTGTGTGTGTGGGGATCCTTGTATCCTATCCTATCCTTTATTTGTTCTCTAAGCCAGATTTAGATGAATAGATAAATAGATAGGTAGGTTGAGTAGTATAGGATGAACTAAAGTAAATTGTGGATGTAACATTAACATGGAGGTTGTTAAGATGACAGACAGATAGATAGAATGGAGAATGGTGCATTACTTATACGTGTATATATTTTGGTATTAATACGTAGAACCGACGTGTCTGATTTTCATCAGTCATGTGATAATTTGCATGAGGTCTTGGTACATTTATTACTAGCATCGGCAATTATGACATATTCGTTGTGTATAGAACTCATTCGTCTTTCTGCTTCCTCAGAATAATAAGACGGCCCGAAATCTATCTGCAAGAGAAAGGATAGGAACATGAGCAATCCCAGCCTTCCATATAAGCTAAGCTGGGTTGAACATGAGTAAACAAATGTTCAGACCAAAAATACGATGACAGTTACCTCATATGTTGAATATCCGACCATCTCTTAAGAGGTTTGTCAGTCCAAATGCTAAAAGTAACAGTAACTTTAGTTCAACTCATAAATCTATGAATAACTGATCCGTGGAAATTATTATGAATGTTTTCAGAGCTACGGATTCCGGTATGGAAGCACATGGACCTCATACTAATAATCATGGATACAATGACGGAAGAATGGAAGTGTAGCTATCTGAATGGTATAATGCCATTTTTTCTTTCGAGTAGACACTGAAATTGGTTGGATTTAGACTAAATGTATCAACATGTCGACATCGGTTTACTATCAACATTAGCATTGTGCCAGTTTCTCGACAAGTGGAAAAATAAAGCGAAGCATGCATTCGTATTCACATTTCAAGTTCTTCTGGTTGATCGGTTGCGATGAATTATAGACATTCCTATCTGTGGTACCTACGTGGCTGGGAAGCATTAGCATGCTGGAAGATATCCTTATGCTTTTCGCTATTTTTTGATTGTTTGAATCGTGAATCATATCTAGCGTTAATCTAGAATTTATTCTCAAAGCGGGTAAAGTTTACATTTTAGATTTTCTTCCATGTTTGGCTTAAGGGGAGTACTGACCTGAGACTTTTGTCATGTGGGCATGGATTTATAGTATTTATTATGAAATTCAACAACTCTGCTAATCGAAAACAGCCTGACAACGACAACGACAAAGACATGACTATGTACCTACTTGTCTGTATGTGTTTGTCTGTTTAAAATTTGAAATGGGCAGGATTCTATCTTGTTCTAATGTAAAATATATTGATCCCTGGGCTGTATATTTATCTATGTTTATACTTCCCCGAAGAACCAGAGCCGAAGAATTATAGAAATATAACGTGTTTATGGACAGTGATGATCACATGTATGCACATGTATGATCTATTGGTAGAAGTGGAATATTGTTTTGGTAGATGCGGACATGTGTGTATGTGTACTTATGAGTGTGTGCGTGCTTGTAGTTTTGTAAAAGTACGTAAGAGAGATTTGAAAAGGAACTAAAAATGCTCTCATATTTATTTGCTATTTTACTTTTACGACATCCTGACAATGAACATATTGACAATATTTATCCCTCGCTGAAAACTGCCGACAGACGAGCCGTTTCAAAAGCCAGATTAAAATCTTCAATCTCTCTCAAAGAATACAGAAGAATACCCACACTCACTCACCATATAGATACACTGTACTTTACTGTACTGTACTGTACTTCCACCAAAGTTACTATGTACCAAGACCAACTAAACCAACCCGAACCAAACCAAACCAATGCAACTTAAATACCCAAATCTAAATCCCGTCTGTCTGTGTGCGACGCTATGCTACTGCTGCTACCGACCGACTGACGTATGGGATGGCTATAGATATGATATATTTATCCACCGCTTGTATGTCAACTCTCAACACTCACGACTCACAGTCAGCTTCAGCTCTTGGGCTCTTTTGCTTACATGGTCGTATTTAGTATTTAGGCAGGCACCTTTGTACCAACATGGTAAGTACTCATAGCTGATAGTAACGCATGATAATTGGGAAGACAGTGTAAGGCATAATAATGTTATTATCATGATCCTCGGTTGAAACTGTGTAAGCAAACCAATTGAACATTTTACGGTCCTCGTCCTCACGTAGTTAAACACAACTATCTAAACACATGTGTGCATGTATAATGTACCTACGTCCCTCGTATCAAGACCGTATCTTTACACCAATGCTAAATCATATTTTCGTACGGTCATTTTTCATATATTCTAGATTCTGCTTGGGTGTGATTGTGTGATGCGTTGTGCCATAGTTATAACTGCGCCAGCTTAGTTTCCTTGGTTTTTGGAGGAAAACATGGATACCTATTTCAATGAATTTTTTTGTAGATGTGTATACTCCAGAGGACCAGCCTGGAAATATCACCACACCGAGACCAAAGCAAGACCGATTTTCTTGGCTAATCTCTTTTTAATCTGAATTCCAATTCTTAAACCTGTTTCACCCTTGTGTGGTTCAGTCTGTCGTTGTGTTCATAAGATTCAACATTGTTTTGCCCAGGCTATATTATATACCCATAATATATCCTCTGCTCTGTTCTACACAATAATTTGTATGATTTAAAAATTTTAGGCAAAAATCAGGGACGCGTCTCAAAATTGGTGACAAAAGGACCCAGTCCTCTTTCCTATTCCCATTCTTACTGCTGTCGCTGTCATCATATCAAAATATAATATGAGATGGTGTAACATGAGGTCATATACAGGTAACAACTTGAATATGTAACGACTTGGCTTGATTTTCCTGTTAGTATTGGGATTGGCTTTGGTCTTGGCTTTCATCTTTTACTTTTTCTTTATTGCTATATTTTATTTTAAATCTTTTCCGTTTTGAATGGGGCTCTGACTCTCGCATTATACTCACATGTGGTTGGGGTAGCTATAGTAGTATAGGTATGTAGTTGTTGGTTTTAGACCCTCAGTGCCTTCCTCTCTGTTTCTGTTCGTACACGTTGATCCTCAATCTGAAATGGTGTGCTTTAGTGGCTGAATAAAGAGTAATGCAACTTTTTTCTCTGGACAATTGTCACCGGTTATTGTTGGCGGCTTGCTAAGTAGTGGAATTACACGAGCGTATTACAAGTTGAATTGAATTGAAATTTTGTACCTAGGTTTCAGTATTAGTTTATGCTAGCATTGACATTGGTATTATTGATACTATTGATACACAGTAAATAGATTTGCTATAATTTTGCCCTGATTTGAATTTAGATGTAGATTTGAAATCTCAGCTGACAGTTGAAGGTAAAACTCACAGACTCGGCAAAGGCAAAAGACCCTTTTTTAGTTTTAGCTGAAAAGGACAAATAATAATGAAACCATAAGTGTGGAAATAATTTGTCACCGTATAATTTGTAAGAATCTAAGAATTGATAATCTTTCCATTTTGCTATCCAGATTTTGAAAAAGAGGTTCTGGTAGAAGCCTTTCAGAATCTATGCAGGTATCAACTATCGATTGAATCATATCCATTGGCGGAAGGCGGAATGACAAGTAGAGAATTATTATAGAAATATCAATAATAAGTATTTTTGATACTTAAAATGTAAAAAAAGAAACAAAAATGGTAAAAAGTAAAGAATGCGTAAGCTACTTGACTACGCGAGACGACGGTCGCCTGCCGCCTTCGTCTTTACTGATTCCTACCTATACTTTACCTATGTATTGCCATGGCCTATGAGAGAAGAAAAGCAGAAGGAGAGCGCGGCACAAGACAGGACATGGGATGGCATTGCAGGGACAACATAATTGTGCCTACACAATGGAGTAGGTTTTGTAAATCTCAGCTGCACTGAACCATCATTTTTTGGGCAAATAGAAATATCCTTAATGACAGAGAGAAATCGTAGGAGAAGAAGAACGGCTTCCATTTCATTCGATGGCATAGCATGAGGTTGAAATAAATGGTCCAGGATTTTCATTTTGGGTCTCGGAAATACATTTAGAAATTTACGATTCCTTCTCTCTTACGATCTCTCGCCTGCTCTGTCTCTCTCTATATTTCCCCGACCGACGATGCGATGTGTCGTAGGTATGCATTTAAGAATAAGAAGGTGCCCTGTTTGTTTCCAAGCGTTCTTGTTCCTATGCTCCTATGTATGTAGTCTCGAATCTTGAGGTCTTGACATTGGCGGTGGAAAAAGTTGCATATACTCTACATACCCAAGTTTATATACTGCATGTGCATTAGAAGCTGCACAACAAAAGCTGCACTTACGCAAGTTTTGTGATACACCAGACCAGACAAGACCAGATACCATACACCCCTACGCATTGTTCTAGACTCGAGGAAGAACCATAGGAGAGTTGATGTGAGTACAACTAGGAGTATGCGTTCGCAATTAGAATCCGCATCGTACCGTACCGTGATGGTGATATGTAAATAAATATGTAGATTGTGAATTGTAAATCTTTTGGGTATAGCGTGGTTGTAGGTAGACATAGAACTAGAACTCAAGAGTGACATAATCATTGGATTACTCGTCTTTTTCATTCTCAGTTGTGAATGTTAAAAGTGCGGGTTTGGGTTTGTTGTTACGTTACGTTAAGTTGGGTTACATTACTGCATCGAGATGGAGATGGAATAGTTATGTATGTATGTATACATAACGTGCTATGAGTTTGCGAGTGTGTGTGTGTACTACACTATGCTCGTAAACGTGGGAGAGAGATTTCCTACTCTTCTATTATAGTTTCTAATAGACGCACGAACTAATCTCAAATGGTAATAATGAGTCGCGGCACGTGAAGTGGGGGGAAAGAAAAGACCGAGAGAGAATGAGAGATGGAATGAAAATGCGGAAGTTCTTGCTCTTCTTGGTTTTCCCTATTTTGGAAGAATATGGACATGAACTGCACTATTTCCTGTACAATCCCTTTGACATAATTATTATACATGGTTTCCTATTTCTGGAAACGAGACGAGAAGAGACGAGACGAAACGTCCGCTTAATATGCACGTTCTTCTACAAACATTTAATGCACCTAACCTAAGTACCAAGGTACCTACATAGCTTTCTGTTACCACAATTGCTCTCAGTCTCTAGCATAAAATTCTAACCTAGACTAATATGAAGAATAAGGAACAGATTGCAGCTGTACATGCTACGCATAGAATCTTCACTATATCTGACTAGGTACTTTCATCTCCAACCATCCATCACGGGAAATATTTGAAAATGCCTAATTAACATATTCTGTGCGAGAGATTTTTTATGAAAAAAATCACTTTCTTGTTCCTCTGCTAAATATGTATGTGAATCCGTAGTGTGATTTGTACGTCTCTCATTTGAAACGGTCAAACGAGTTTAAAAATGTAAGATGAATTCAGGCTAGCGAAAAAAATTCTATAATATTATCTGCAGCTGATCAGAATTAGGAAAATTTCTGTATTCACATTTTCTACACACCTCGATTCGAACAGTTTATATTGTTATTGCGATTGTTATATTCAGTAGCTTTATTTAAATGGCACGATCTAAAGTTTTTTTTCAGAAAAGAAAGTTACCGCTTTTTGTACAATTTGTGGTAATTGCAGATTTTTGTTTTTTACTCGTAGGATTTGGGGCTTTGGTTTGGTTTGCTGCTTGGTGTAGGATGTGTGCCTATGTATAGTTTTCGAGAAGAACTGTCCTGGATATGTTGCGCGTGCTGGAGACATGGGAATAACGAAATGAAGACAACGACGGCAAGACGGCAAACGCTGGATGGAAGTTGGAAATGGATGCTGGAAGACAAGTCTAAGTAGTTAATTTCAATGGAGGTGCATGTGAATGTGAATGTGAATGTGAATGTGAATAGGATTGAACTGAAATATGCACGGCTTGGTTTTGGTTTTATACACAAATGCTGTGGCTGTGGAAACTGTCGTGTTGTCTGGTTGGCACATTCGTAACATTCTTGTGTCTTCATGTGTCCTGTGAAACCTACTGTGCCGTACGCCCTGGTGCTCAGCCGGTGACCCTTATTAAGACGACAGCACGAGACACATGAAAGATGGTCATGTGTCATAATGCATAGATTTAAAATTCCACCCAAAAATGAGTGTTCACATTTCCACATTTTATGAATCCCTCATGATCACCGAAAGCTCTCTCAAGAAAGACGAAGAGTCAAGGGTCACTTCCCTTCTTTTCTCTCTCCATGGCAATTTTGTCGGAATATATCACCATCTCCACAGTGTCTACACAGATGATCGTATCTGTACACTCTACACTGTGCAGACACACCAAAGTGGCGACACTCAACATAAAATGTGAATATGAAAATATGTGCCAAACCATACCTAAACCGAAGTAGGTAAACCTAGCTCAGCCTAGCCAAGCCAAGCCAAGCCAAGCCAGGCCAAGCCAAACCAAGTAATGAAGAGCTACAAAAGCCAAAAGTGGAGTAGGTAGGTAAGTACACCACTGAAGAAATCACAACGAATTTACTACATTGTGAACCAATGCAGAAATATAATTGTACCAATAACTCTTGTGCCCGTCAAAATACATCAGCCTCAAACTTGATACCATTAAAATTAAATGCCAGGACCTTCATCCCGTGGGCGCCAGAACTAGATGATAATTATCATGAGGAATGTATAGGCAAAATAACACGGAGTATTTTGTCAATTTGCACACGGCAGAATGAAAGATGTAAGACAACTAAAAGTTGTGATTACGTAAATAGATACTAGATTTGTGGGTTAAATTGTCATTGAATAATGTGTCTAATAGTGCCGCAGATTATTGTGAATATTTATTTATACATTTTAAAGACAGTGCAGAAGACTTGAGCGCAGCGTAACCACCACCGACTTAAATAACTTGACAAGAAAAAAACATGAAAAATGAATACCAAAATGAAAGCAATGTCTCTTGTTCTAACGTTTTAGTTTTGTGTAAGTGTAATATATCTACGGAATTTTAAAAGAAACGAAAGAAAAAATGCTGTTGGAAAATGAAGAAGACGAAGACAACATATGTTTGGGTGAGGAAATCGTGAAAATTCCATGTTTCATCTCATTCTCTTCCCTGAGCACTTGAGCAAGCGTAGCCGTATGGATAATAGCAGTATACAACAATAATGCAGTAAGCAATTTTTAAGTAAGTACAAACACAAACCAAGATTGTCAAGTATAATATATAATAGATTATTATGCATATATTATATACCTTATTATATACACCTATAAAAACTGAAGATAAGTAACTTCCCAAGTTTTGTTCTCGGTTCTATCTAACGGCTCGGAGACAACAAGGAAATGTAAATTTTTACAAAATGAGTTCTCGGCAAAGTACTCTCCTTGTAATAATAAGTGGTATATCCACCGACATACATATAATTACACTTACACAATTATATCCAGACGATTTTTGTCTTTTGCTCAAGAAAACTATATAAAAATTGGAAAGGGTAGTTGGTTTTGGTTTTGAGTTCATCAGCTCAAGCTGAGAAACTCAAGTGAAGAGAAGAGGATAATGTTGATGCTGATGATAGACGACGCGCGACTCAAAGTATAAAGTTTACAAAGTATGGATTAGAAAAGTGACAATGTAATACCTATACGAATATATAGTCTTCGGTTATTTCGTTTTAGGTTTTTCGCGTCTGTTTTAGTCAATTGGAGTATACCTACTGGATGGTATGGGTGTATTAGGTGTACTTAACTGCGGAAGAACACACTGGCTTCCATTGCATCGTCTTGCATTGCATTTGCTTGGCATGGCGTGCCTGGCTGAACAAAAGGCACGCGACGCGGAACTATTTCCAGAAAAACAGATGCAAACGCTTTGATTTCCCAGCAAAAATATACGATGATACTCATTACTCATCCCCGCCCGAGAGTTATTCATGTTTGTTATTCTAAGACGTTCAAAAAGAAGAAGATGTTGAGGAGGAAAAAACGTAAGAAAAAAATCGTTTTTTCCTCCCTCGACATCTTATTTCTTTTTGTATTGCCATTGCCATTGCTATTGCTATTGCTATTGCTATTGCCATTGCTATTGCTATTGCTATATGCTCAAGACTTGACTTAACTTGTCTTGTCTTGTCTTGTCTTTGACTTGACTTGACTGTGTTGGAGGTGGTGGTGGTGCTGGTGCTGGTGCCTGTGATGGTAGTAGTTTGGTGTTCGGTGCTCCTGCTGTTCCTTCTGGCCGGGAGTTGACAGAGGATCAGAGAGATTTACCCGGCAGCTGTTCAGTGCTAATAAATTCTGTAATTCTTTTCATGAATCTATCATTCTGTAGAGCGCAGACAGTAGACTGTAGACTAGAGGTCTACTAACTGCTTACTGCTTCTCTTCCGAATCTACCGATTCTAATGTAAGATATAACCATGTAATGCAGTGCAGTGTAGGAAAATTATTCTTTATAGACAACAAGTTAGAAAATTCATTTGACTTTCTTGACTCACTTCATCAGCATCTGAGATTTCAGCGATATCTTTGTTTGTTCGAGACTACAGCATCAGTATAGGATTTAGGATATTAGACTATACGCAATAGTTCATGAGGCATATATCAATTCGTGTTTTTTCTTTACTTTTCCTCTTCCTTCTGCCACTGATGTTGCTTTTGCTTTTACGGTTGCCTTCACTGTTGCTTTTCCCATTGCTTTTTGATAATTTTTCAATTTCATCCCCTTTCGCCAAAATAAATTATTATTTTTATTTCTTCCCGCCTCACTTTTTTGACTTTATCGCTTTGCGCGTAAATTCTGACTGCTCTAGTTTTATTGAATTTATTATAATTGCTGGATAGTGTTGGGGCTGGTGTTAATTCACGGGGCGCGACGACGACAACCTGAAATGTAGTGGTGAGTGTAGAGTGTAGAGTAATATGGAGCTACCAACTACATACCTAGTACTTGTCTCCTGCATGTGGATCTGTATCCGGGCTGTAACGTTATTAGCATAAAATGAACAGCTGGGATTAGTATGTTTGCTGTTTCTCTTCCAATTTCCAATATTTTTACAAGTAGTGCTGCTAAACTACTGATAGTAATGATTTTAAATGTAAATATCGCGTAGGCAGTTAGCTCAAGTATAGATGTGGAGACCCTTGTGAGTAATTTTAGTAGACGGAACCGGCAAATTCTGTAGCTGTGTGGAAGTACATACATACGGTTATATTATGAGGATGCCTCGAATTGCCTTGGCGTTGGCCTTATGAGTATGAGTTATTATTGGGAGCGACACTAATAAAAATTATAAAGACATAAACATGTTGGGATTGTTGGTGCACTAAAGTCAAAGCAATAATAATTTTCAAACAGAACATGACCATAATTTATGAAATGAAGGAGACGAAGATGAAGACTAAAGGAGAGAGGGCAAAACCAAGGCTCGCAGTTATTGAGCAGAGAATAGAATAGGGAAACTGAATATTCGGGAAGATGGAAAACGAGAATGAGAGTAAAAGTAAAGTCAAGCATCAAAGCATGGTCCCAAATGAAATACGTGTAATCGTAAAAGTCTTCTTAATTTTATATGCCATCATAGTGTGTAAAGGACTCTGTAGTTCTGTACACAGATGACAAGTTTAAATTTTACACTTGAACTGAGAGTCTCCCGATATCTTACTCATTACAGCTATATTAGTAGCTACCTACCTATATAGCACAAGGCTATATATACCATATAATTTTTAAGTAGGCACTTATTAGTACGTCTCTTTCTCTTCACGCTTTGCTTTGCTCTGCTCTGCTCTGCTCTGCTCTGCTCTGGTTTACCAAGCCTTCCATTACCTTGCATTGCATCGCATCGCCTTCGTTTTCCTTGCCTTGCCTTGCCTTGCCTTGCATTGCTTCACTCACTTAATAGTTTTTATCTTGTAAAACTCTTGAAAAGTTTCCAGAACCGACACAGATATGAAGCAATCTGAAGAAAATGTAAAAAAAATCGAGGAAAGTTGAAAAAGCCTCTTTATCCTTTTGCTTGTTCTTGTTACTTGTCGTTGTTACTTGTTAGTTTGTCGCTTTATTTTTTCCGTAGGAAGCTACATATCCACGTATATTCGTGTGTACCTATACCTATGTATCGAACGAGAGTAGGTACTATATACATGTAATGGGATGGGACGTAGCATTAAAATATTTTCTTTTGAGCAGCGCAATGCTATAGAATACTTGGGACAGCAGAAAGAGAAAAAGAAGCAGTAATAGCTCCTCATAAATATTATATTGTATAAAATGTATAGAATGGAAATTATGACGAGAGCCAGCACAGAATGGGAAGAGGAATACCTAAAAGGCCAAAAAGCATAAGCAGTGGCAGTTGTCCAAAGCTAAAGATCAACCAAGGGTTCTTCTCAGGGATTTAAACAATAAGCATGAATAAACAAAGAGTTAGCTTGACTCTAGCTTTGAGTTTGCTCTTTTACTTTTCTCATTTTTTTTTGGAAAATGTCTTGTGTGTAAAATATATTATAGTAATAGTGTATTTTCAATAGTTTCTCATTTTTTTCCCCTCTCAGTTTTTAGCTTTTTATTTGTTTCTATTATATTACGATTACCTTGTGTTATTATGAGAACTAACATAGTTTCTGCGTCGTGTACCTAGTTGTTATTTTTCATGTAGAAACTACGTGCTGGGTATACATAGGAAGAGGAAGCACCCACGAACACAATCGTACTACAATGATACTACAATGCTACAACAGGTACCTACTTTACATGCACACTTATTTTCTTCCGTGTTATTCTTGTTCTCTTCGGTTTTTGACTGTGACTGCAGCATTAGATTAGTTTTGTGCCGTATGGTATCGGAATGGTATGGCGCTACGCTATGAGATAATACTTGACTGTGACTCACATCATAAAGAATAAAGTATATATTATGTCCCCTCTTAGGTACTTGCACTTACTGATAGACGATAGAACCAGACCAGAGCTCATAGAGTACCATAGTATACTAAACGGTATATAAACTATGACCTAGCTATATAGTGTCTTCATCTTCATATGCAATTAAACACAATGCTTGTTCATCCACTATGTGCATTTGGTACATGTGAAGCAGCTGCGTTACAACTGAGGAATTTTCCAAAAATTTACCCAACCAGCCACCATAAATAACTTTCCTTAGAGATTTTTATAGTGCGTTGACAATTCTCTTCGTCTTTTCTGTTGTTTTACGGAGAATCTTTTTCTTTACCGTGTTTTTGTGAGTATGTGAGCAGGGATGTGTGTATGTCGGGAGATGCTTATACACATATGTATATGGTTTGTGTATATTGAGATCTCAGATATTTTCATGGTTCTCTATCATTTCTCGTTGTCGTTCTCGGTCTCAGACAACTTAAAACTTGACTGCATAAATGTTTAAATATTCCATCATCACTGCACTGTATTGTATATTGTGGATTGCATTGTAAGGTACTGTATTTTTGTAAAGGTGTTAAGATTCTACCGCACCGATGGCTATAGAATGGGACGGCATAGTGTCTAGATGGATATTGAGAGATTCAAATACTGAAATACTGAAGTACTGAAAGAGCTCGGCCCTTTTTCAACTGACTCTCACTCACCGGATCTCAACTCGTGATAAGAGCAATTCTAAAAGAATGATAATATTCTTTTTCCATCCTCCTCATTACCTAAATAGCCACCTTAGTCATTGTCGTTTGAGGTTAATATGGGAAACATTTTCTCCACAGAGCATAGGTAGGCATCTTTCTTGGTTAGTACGATACTTACTTAGACAAATAGTATATGGAAAGAATTAGATATCCACTGGATATAATATAGAACTTGTTACCATCACAGAGCGAGAGACACAGACTAACTAAAGACAACTGTGACTGTTTGGTAGAAACAGAAAAAAGAAATGGATCCAGTCCTTTTTGTTTGTCTCTCTGATTGTATATTAGAGTTTGGATGCATAGGAATGACTACGACATAAGAAGGGTTTATGCAGGAGACACATTACATGTTCGTTGTACTTGGTCGATCCTTAAGATACAGATATTTAGTCACATTAACTATTCACTATCACCGTGACTGTCACAGAAAATCCTCATTTGTATCAAAGCAGAAAACCGTGGACAAGAATTATATATGCTCTCGGATCTAAAAAGATGACTATAAAAATCCCATGACATTGTAGGGTTATATAGAATATTAAGGTACTAGGTGATATTTGTATGTACAGTGATAAGGTCATGGAATGGAGTCCCTACCTTGCTTTTTATAACATGTATTGGCTGATACTATTGCTCTCTTGTTGTTCACTATCGTTGTTGATGTTACCACGTATGTAGGTTCATAGCTTGGTGTTGGTTGTCGTTGTGTGTCTGATTTTGATGGCTGACATTTAGAATGTAAAAATGTGTGAATACTTGAGTCGAGAAACTTTTAGATAGAGTGATAGGTGATAGTGGTAGGTAGGAACAAAGGGGTAGACTTTTGCTCAAAATCGAAAGCTTATCGGGCAGGTATACGAATCCTGTGACTTCTATCATAATTGGGGAGATAGTAAGGAAAAGAGCCGTATATTTATTTACGTGTCACCAGGGAACATGCATATACATGCATGCAAAGGAGGAAAGAACAAGAGCAGGAACAAGGGAAGGGTCACTGATTATCTCATGACAAATTTTGTAACACGAGGTGATTTTAACTAGTACTAATTTCGGAGTCCCACGCTCCTAATACCTTAATTTGTATCAGGAGTAGAACTGATTATTTAGGTAGGTTAGCTGGGGTCTTGGCTTATAAGTACCTAAGTACACAGATCTCGGATATTCAGGGAATTACACCAAAAATACAAATGGAATTCGAAATAACAAATATATTATTTTATCTGGTTCTTCCTACTTTTTATCTTTTCCTCATCACACCCTTTCAATTCATTTGTTTAACGGTACTGCCTCTTCCTAGCCCTTGCTGTTCAACTCTTTTATATTAAAACTATAATTTTAGTGCCGATTGTACTAATTTTTTAAATATTATTTCCGACTTTTAAGAATCTGTTTTTGGATGGAATTGAACTTCGGGTGAATTAGGAAGGGTGGAACAAAGGAAGAACATTTGAGTTTTGAAGAGTTTTGTGTTCTGTTTTTGCTTTTTGTTTTTGTATTTTTTTCCCTTTTGCAGTGCCGTATGGGATCTGATTAGTCTTTGCCTCTGTCTTTGTAGATTTTATGGTGTATTATTGGATGTACCAAAATCATTTTAAATCATCTCGGCATCACGTCTCATCGTATCAGATCCCATCGCATCGCAATCTAAATCTGGATGTGGATGTAAATCTGACGACGATGACGATTACATACTAGGAGGAGGAGGAATGATTTTCTTTCTTTTTGTTGGCTGTTGGAATTGGAATTGGAAAAGTGGAAGTGTTATATGGACAATTATAGCTGTTCTATCCGACTCTATTCTATCGGATTGTAGTCTTAGTAATAGTTGTGATAGTTGGTAGGCTCAGTGTTTGGTGTTGAGCTGAGTGTTCAGTTGAGCAGAGAGAAATCGAAGAAGAAAGATTAGGGGTGAGGATTTGAGCATAGGCTTTGATGGAGTATACCTAGGAACCTACCACCTATGTCAAGTAGGTACCTCTGCTATGGATGTACGGGATATTTAATAATGCCATCTGTATAATGGTATTTGGTAGTACAATTGTACTATAATTATATAGGAGTATATACCTACATAGATGGCTTTAGCTTTGGCATAAGCTTCGGCTTAGCTTGTTAAATAATATCAGATGAGGACACCGATGAGGACATGGATGAGGATGAGGACGAGGACGAGACTAAATAGACCGGCGGGGAAAGAATATCAGAAACGACTGGAAGAGTTTAATTATTTTCTTTAGCTGTAGCTGCTTTAATATATCCCCGAGTGTAGGAGAACAGGAGAGTAATAGTGAGTGAGAAGAGCGAAGGACAACAGACCGGTTCCGTCCGTCGTCTTTGACTGTTATTAGACTTCCCTTTATGGAGATAGGAGATGCCTTCCTTCCACTAACACTAGGACTACGAATAGGTTGCTCCAAGTACAGACATATACACATAGGTATATACATTGTCCATATGGAAGTGATGAAAGAAAAAGAAATATTGCGGCAAAACTCTGTAAGTATAATAAAATAGGTATCTCGGTAGCTACAGCTATGCACACATGTATACACGGTATAAGATATCAAACTATGAAACACTCTCGGATCGGTGGATGTTGATGTTGATGTGGATGGAAGCTGGAGAAGGGTGCAGTAAGGCAGAGCAAAGGACGAGAAGAGAAGGGAAAGGAAAGCAGTGTGAGGGAAGGGTGCGCGCTGTTTCTAATTACTTGGCCGCGTGTGGACACCCTCCTAACCTTGGGTGTTGTTTTACATGAACCAAGGGTCTTTGATGAGCCTCATCATCTTCTCCCAAAACTGTTATGCTCTACGCATCAAACCAACCACCGCACACATGTAATAGGCTTCACCTTCATAGACTCATATTCAACACGATGCTCCGATAAAATAATCCGCGATTAATACTGTAACATTTTTGTCTAGCAAAACCAAGAGCAGAACCCGGGCCAGCATCAAGACCAAGACCAAGACCGATACCAACATCAACACCAACATATCGACCAATCGACCGACCAACCGTCACATTATTGACAGATAGACAGTCATGCAGACAGACACAGTCTTTACTGTCGTCTCACAGACTACTGTGTATCACAATTGTAGATCGTAGAATTACACAAATGCCTGTACGAGCAACCGACATGGTTGTCAATGTAGGTGTCAATCAGAGGCTCAAGAATACGTGGATTTAGAGTGAGGGCACATGTATGTGCTATGCTAGACGGCACTTCAAGTGTGCATAATTATGGTGGAAGTTATAGTTAAATAGGGTCAAAGTATCCATCCAAGTCGTATAAGTTAGTGTAAAGCCATCAGCATTACCAGCACCATACATTCAAGCCAAGCCAGGTTTTGACTTGCCTGAATGATTATTCCCTCCAGTTGTAATTTTGTTGCCCGATATTATTCACGGGTTCAGTGACAACGGCTTCAAGCTCTACTTGTGTGTCTGTGTCTGTAGCAACCGAGTCGGCTTCAGCTCTTTCCGAGTCGTCTGCAGTAAAGTTGACACTTTACATATTACATTGTAATCCCAGCATATCTTTTATGTACCTTCTTGGCTCCGCCACCCCTGCCTGGTATGGAATACCACGGCGTTAATCTTTCTCTCCTTTCCTCATCATTGCTTTGCAATTCTTTCTATTATTGTCTGTCTTTGTATGGGAGTTGATTCATGGCTGGCATGGCAATCACTTTATTCTCAGTTTGATTTTTTCGAATAAATTTTTAAAATGTTCCGACCATCCAATCCCTTCATACATTTTTAGATTTCTAGTTCCGCTCGTAGCGTCTTTGTATGTACGATGTGGATGCGATGTGATGTCATGTCATGTATACCTTACTAAGTTCCTATACGTATTTCTTTTTTCAATCTAATTTTGAACATGTAAAAGCCTACCAAAGTAATTACATTCGGCCTTTGGTTTTCTGTTGACAGTTTTGAATCAGGATACTACTAATATACTTAGGTATGTGCGATGGAACGTATGGAGTTTTTGATTCTGATTTTAACTTTGATATTCTATTTTATGGCGATTTGCTTATTGAATCATTCGTTGTTTGGTATTTGTCACTGTCTTGTTGTGTGGGTTATGTACCTAGTTATACTGTACCTTGAGAATCTCTATCTCTATCAGAATCAGCACCCGGACCGGTATTGGTATCAGTGGCGGATCTGGTATGCTAGCACTAGGAATAGTTTCGGTTGAATGGAAGCTGTGTGCGTAGGCATTACTTTGTAGAATTTGAGAAAGTATTAAACGATAAAAGTTGAGTGAGAAGAAGATCTTGTGAGGTTCACGTTTCAGATGTGTGAATTGACATGAGACTGCGGTCTTCTCTTTCTTTCTTTCTTCCTTCCTTCCTTCCTTCCTTTCTTTCCTTATACTCGTTGTATCGAATCGTACCCACCTTTCCAATGCTGTGCAGTAGGTACTGTGCCGTACTTTACACTGGTAATATGTCCCGACTGGTGGGTCCAACTGACAGAAATATACTCTTCCGCCCTACAACACTGTTTGTTTATCTCGTCTGCGTCAATTTCATAACCTCTCTTTTTTCCTTCTATAATTCCTCCCATTGAATTACATAGACGCAAGATATATTTATAATTAGATCTCAAGTTTTAAAGTCCCCTTGAAGGAAGTGCAAGGGTAGTTGTAGTTGTAGTTGTATATCTAGCTGTAAAAATATAGATACTATTTACGTACGAATGCAGATAATATACAGCTGTGTATCAAAGACATATATTTTCATCGCAGCTTTTCACGACATTTTTCAGTCTTAACTTCAGAAACGAAGATGAAAACGAGCAGAGTCAACTTTCATTTCTTTTTGAATTTTAAAAAATTTCCCATTCTTCGTTGCATGTGTTTTAGGTAGTTTCTGTAGCTTGGTAGCTTGTGTTTTGGTACGTATGCATTGTATTTATGGCTATGAGACACCGTGTGTCATCAAGAATGTAAAAATCAAGTAGGCATATTTGTGTAAGAGTCCAAGACGCCGTCGTCTCCGAAGTCGGTGAGAGCATCGGTTAGGATGTATGTAGATGTAGTATAGCATGGAACTTGGGACTTTCTTATAGAGGTTGATAATGGATTGGGATGATGATGATAGGTGCCCTATACATAACTACTGCAGACTTACTTAGAACCATCACAGTCACCGTCACTTCACATATAAACTTACACAGATATATATTAATGTGCTATAGGGAATGAAATGTGTAATATGTGACCCCATGTTGAAAAATCACATAAATTATCCCGAGACGGTAAAAACGGTTATGGAGATAATATGCATTTGTGTATGTGTGTGTGTCGTGTCAGTTAGTGTGTGTTAACTCTGGTGTCGTCATCCTATCTATCTTACTATCCTCAGCCTCAGCCAAGGATGAGATGGTAAGGTTTCTCTGGAAGACTTTTTTTTCATAATATCTCTATGCTGTAATGCTGTAGTCGTAGTCTCGAGAAGTCTGTAGTGTAAAATGCCCTCATTCATGAGCACAACAAACAATTTATCATTAAAAGTTTTGAAAGAGAGAGAGAGAGAGCGAAGGAGAGAGAAACCCTTTTAGGGCTGTTCAGTTCATCAAAGTATCATGACATTTTTATGCTTAAGTAGAGAAATGCACTTAGGAAATTATTTGTGGAGTCTGAGAGATTAGTTGACTAGTCATCATAATAAATTTACATCCTCATTTGTTCGCTTATTGACTCTTTTATAAATTGAGTCGGAAGTTCTCAAACACGTGATGGCATTTACCGTGGATATAGATGATGTTATTCTATAAGCTTTGCTACACATACTTCCTTCTGCCTTTCTGTCTTGACTTGACTCGGCTTGGTTTGGCTTTGGCTTGGCTTGGCTTGGCTTGACTTTCCTGTCTTTCTAGAGAAAGATTCGTATCATATTTCTCCCAAATCAGAAGCAAGTAAAACGAAACTTAACAACAGCAACAGTACCTACAAGCTTTTCTCCACGCATCGAAAGGTAAACCTACCATCCTACCTTTATATCCACTAAAACTATAACTATAGTCTACAGTCTACCCCATTTCATTTCAATTCAACCTTTTTACAAGAATCACAAGGTACTATATTTTGAACTTGGGAAGATGTATGCAGCACTTCTTGTGCTTGTATACATATACTTGTCTAACAGTTTTCATGCCCTTTTCCTCCTATAGGTACCTATATGAGTTTGAATTGGAGGCTGTCTGAAGATTGAAAGCCGAAAGGGTGGAAGATGGGGTAATTGAAGCAATAGGAATTATTTTAGCGCTTCCAAGTCAACATTAACTCTTACGCTGGTGAGTAATGAGTGCACGTTAAAAGTTTGAAGAGGGATTCCGGAATCCGGATTTGGATTTGAAAATTGGAATTGGAAATTGAAAATTCTAAATGGAACTGGAAGTGGAATTGGATGTAGATAGTGTTAGGTATAGATGCCGAGTTATGTATATGTAACATCCAATAGCTTTGAACTAATGGGGAATTGGAGGCAAGAAAAGAAGGTAGGCTAAAGGTATTTGAGGAGGTACCTATGTATCTACTTACCTACCTTCCAAGTGTATCTGATGGGTACACTGCACCTTGGAATAGGTTGAGAAGGTAGAAGGGAAGAAGCTTAGTTTTTATTTACTCACTCTGGACGATTAAACGAGATAAAAGTGTAACCTACTTTTTATTTATTTTATGAAATGGGTGCCAAGTGTCTAATCCAAATGCTGTCATGGCTGACGTTCTTCAATCTTTTTCATCAAGTTTTATTTCTATTTTTTCCCCTTTCAAATTTTATTAGGTGATGTGATATTTTAGGGTATAGACCAAAACATAGATACCAAAAACCAAGTCTTAAACCAAGACACGTAAGGAAGTACCTACAGTTTATCTATACCTACATTGCTCTAAGCATGCCTACGGAGAATATTCTGCTAGTTCGCATTCGTTCATATTGTTTTGCTAATGCGTTGGTGTTGGTTTAGTTGGTTGTTATATGATAGTATAGTGTAAAATGATTAGAGGACCTCCATCGAAGGATGACAAACAGTATTCTCACACGTTCAGAGGCCATATAATATTATTTATAGTGGAAAAGGAAGGCAGAAAGGGATTAAGAATCTACGTAAGTTAGGTAGGTAATCTAGGTAGGTGTGGATAATGTAGTGTTTGTGGTTGTACTTGCATGTGTATTCGCACTCGTATCCGTACTCGTAGTTCCCATCTGCATTCACTGTATGTACATATATACAGTAGACGAAATAATTGTATGGGTGATAAACGTGTGCAACTATGATTTGACTTGGAGTGACGGCTAATTAAAAGCAAGATGCTGAACAACCTTGTTTACAGTTTACAAGGCACTGTAGCTATAGCCAGACTATAGGTGAGAGATAGGATTGTAGTAGTAGGCATTGGCATGTAGACTAGAAGAGAGATTATAGGAGTAGCTGAAGCATTGTAATCGTGGTGTGGTATCGTAATCGTAAATGGGTAGGTGTACCTAGGTAAGTTAGGTAAAAAAGGAGGTGTGTGGTTATATGAGTAGGAATGTGTGCGTCTATGTATATCCTGTGTCTGTCTCAGGATATACTACCTTTTCCTATGGAACGAGTATGTGCATGCTATTCATGTCTCTCTGTAGGTATGTATGGATGGATGGATTCAAGTGTGATTGTGTGAAGAAAATTTTAATGCATCGTCGGGAGGTATGTAATTATGGAAATGGAAATGAACGTGATACATATATATATATAAATATATGGTTGCTTATAAGAAAAAGAATCGCTCAAGTTTTCGTTTTGTTTGACGTTTAGTGCTCTATGTATCTGCTCTGGTAGTAGTGCATTGTTAGAAGAAGTGGAAGTGGAAGGAAAACTGAAATGAAATTAATCACATCTTAAATTACGCCTAGGATATTTTAGCAAAAAATAATTACATATGGTTTGACATGTCAAATGTGTCTAAATGTCTATTGTGACGGAGGCTGTGGCATGGCATAGCATGGCATGGCATGGCGTGGCAAGACTTTTCTCTACTACACATATATACACATACAGAAGCAGAAGGAGAAATGCTCAATGCCTAAGTACCAACCTATGCCCATGTCTCTTGGAAAGTGAACTTGTGTGGATTTTTTTTATAAATCTTTTTTATTCCGTCCTGCATGGATACCTATATAGGCATGTAGGTATATAATGAGTACACACATTTAAGTACATAGGCATGCTACACACATATAAATAGAATCTAGAAGATTCACATTGCACTGGATTTGAAATCGTTGGATCGCATTGACAAGGGAAGATACAGTGGTCTATAATGTGGAGAATGCAATTAGAGTGTTGTAGAAATATTCGTAGAATGAGTTGGGTTAATAGGTGAGCAACCTTAACTCACCATGCAATGCCATATGCTGCGTGGCCAATTCCTATTCATTGAGTGTGTGTGTGTGTGTGTACTTGTGTGTGAAGTTTGTCGGAGACGACGGAGATGACTGTAATGTGTCTCAAATTCAAATCCTTGCATTTGTTTTTTCCTTTGACTTGACTCTTCCTCCCATGTGTCTCTGTCTGTAATAAATGCCATTAGAAAATAGAAACGAGTATGAGGAGAGTATGATGTTGTAGTAAGCGAGCATTTAGAACATAATGGAGAGATCCCCCCTCAACTTTTGATTGCAGCGCAATCAAGATTTGACTTGACTTTACAATGTCTATTCTCGTACACAAACACAGGAAGAAACTACCATGTAGGACTTTAGTACGTAAAGTAGAGAAAAATTAAGTCATGTAAGTCTAGGAGCAGGAGTCAGACAGAGAGAGAGAGAAAGAGAGAGACAAGTAAGTTGATCGAGTGGAGGAGAGACAACGCATTAACATTGAGCAGTGGGACTGGTGGGTCGTAGTCGTGGTCCTGGTCCTGGTCCTGGTTCTAGTCCTGCTTGGTATTTGTCTTGTGAAGAGAACAGTGCTGTCTATTTTTATCTTTTATTATGAATTACAAGTAATTTCTGCCTACCTACCTACAACCTACCGTAATGAGAATGGATGTCATGAAGATGAAGTCAATTTTGTATCATCTATGTATGTAGCTAGGTAATTTCGTAAGCTTTGTTCTAGTGGGTGCATTTAAAACCGTGTCATGTACACAAGGATAGATAAAGTTGTCAGTTGCAAGCAAATAGTATGTGTAAGGTAACGGATGTGTACAATTTTCGTTTAGGTTTGAGGCCATGGTTGAGGTTGAGACTGAGACTGGCACTCTTATTAGATTTAGGTAGTGTGGAGCAGCTGAGCTGAACTGATTCAGGTTGTGGTTCCGATTTTAAAGTCCACTTTGCAGTTAGCTGTGCCACACTGTAGAGTTATACGCTCTTCTCCTATAGCATAGTTACAGTTGTACAAAGAATCCCATAAAAACAAAGACAATGGAGCTCGCAATGGCAGTAGCCATGCATGGGATTTGTAGCGACTGGGAATTGAATCGGGATATCTATGGGCAGTATTAGTGAGGAGACAGGATGAGAATGACCAATTTAAATTGCTTCTGGGTTTCATACGAAAGTACCTATTCTATATTGCATTATTGTAGGTATATACATGTGTCTATAATATGTGTGTGTCTCGAGTAGCGTTCTCTTTGATTGTTGTATTGTCGAGTGCTTGTTGTACATATGTAAGTATGTGGAGTATGAGGTGGGGTGTTGGATGTAAAAGAGCGAGTTCAGCTTGGTGTGAAAAATGAGGTAAAATCAGTTGGAAGATTGGAAATTGAGTTTTGAAAATGGAATCGTTTTATTTGTGAATTCCACAGTTGGGGAACAATAGGGAACAATCAAGATTTGAAGGAGAGAAACACCCACGCGCGACGACCGACAACCAGAAGTTCATCTGGCTGGACCATTGCAGTCATTCGAGTCATTTCAGTCATTGCCGTTGCCACGACTATCACAATCATTACCATTGCAGTACATGCAGCCATTGCATTGCAGTCATTCAAGTCAACAGATGGAGAATCAGAAACTCTGATCATCCTTCCACTCCACTCACTCACTCACTCACTCGTTCGCTCGCTCGCTCGCGTACTCACTTACTCTTCCTTCATGCTTCCAGATGGTCATTTTGGGGTCGTAATCAAGTCAGACACAGAACGACACAACGACAACTCAAATCAACTCAAGCACCTGCACTGTCGCTGGACTGACTGAACTGGACTGAACTGGACTGTGGAAGCTTGGCTGTCGATGTCGATGTCGTTGTCGTTGTCGTTCTTTCTGTAGTTATATGGGGATGCACACGGTAACCTAGTGCCTAATGCCATATTAAACGAAGTTAGGAAGGAGCGGACAGCTTGAGTGAAATGACCAATTCAAATTGCTGCGATAATCCGTATTCAAAGAATTTCCCAATGTTTGTTCGTATTCGTAGGACTGACTCTGGCTTGGTTTTGGTTTTGGTTTTGGCTCGATGCGTGCGTGCTTTGACAAGACGACAGCCAGACAACCAGAAGTACTTGAACTACCAAACTGACCATTTAAGTATATGTCTAGTGTCTACACCTATATGCATCGACACATGGACTAATGATAATGGTAAGAGAAGGAGCAATAATAATAATTCATACGAGTGGCTGGGGCTTTGAATCGCAGCTTTTCTCTTTGTCATATACCAGCTCCTGTATTTATACATACCTATGTATGTGGATTTTGGCAGAACAGATACTTTTGAGTTTGTTGTTGGAATTAGAAATTAAATAAAGAAAATGACTTATCAGCAATTCACCATGTTATTGTGTGTAGGATGGTCGAGGATGTGGACATGGACATGGATGAGGACATGTAGAGGGGTAGTTATTCAAGGGATTCTTAATTGTGTAGGAAAGTAGGAAATATTCTAAATGGCACACAGAGGCATATTAGGTATTATTATTAGGATTAGTATGACAACAATGTATGGGCCACTGGAATCTACAATCGACATGCTAGGAAATGGCCAGAGGACATTGTATGTAGACATAGGTACATACATGGGGTATATGTATGTATGTAGGTAGGTCGCATGGTGGAAAGGAAATGCGGATATAAATAGGATATGAATAAAATATAAATTGAAGCGTGTGACTGTGAATGGACGGATGGACGGATGACTGAGAATATCAAATAAATGTGGATGACCAATGGTCATCCCCTCGAAAATAACATGAACATGGACATTAATGAATATTGTAGGCTCTCTTCAAACGTCATGTCCACGTCCAAGTCCGAGTGGATGAGAGGGATATACATGCGCATATATCTGCTCTCAAGTACCACCTAGCTTAGGTAACATTATCCCTAGCCCTAGCACACTCGGACTCGGACTCGGACTAGGACTCGGGATAAATACGTGTAGAAAGGGAAACGTTGGAAAATGAGACAGACGAAAGGACTCTCCTCTGGAGTGTCATAGAGATTGCCATAAATTTTTATTAGGTAGTGGTGGACGGAGGATTGGACGGAGGTGGTTGGGTGGGTGACTGGATGACTGGATGACGGGACGGATGGATGGGTCGCGCGCGTCAATAAATCAATTGGTCCGTCTCAAACTCCCACTATTATAACTATTATTGGGGGGTGAAATCATAAAGTAGTATAAAGTGACCATTGTTGCACAGAGTTTGGTCTTTTTGTCCTGGGCACTGATCGTCCTTCACCATCATCATGCAGAAAAATCAAACCGAACCCATCCCATGTCATGCCCTGGCAAGGTAGCATTCAAAGTGAATATTTGAGGATGTACTCAGCCACTCAGCGACAATGAGTGCATACCTTCAATATAACCTACCTTGCTTTTACTCTTACTCTTCCTTCCTCTCTGCCAATTGCT
This sequence comes from Ptenothrix huangshanensis, assembly GCA_036851915.1. Taxonomy (NCBI): domain Eukaryota; kingdom Metazoa; phylum Arthropoda; class Collembola; order Symphypleona; family Dicyrtomidae; genus Ptenothrix; species Ptenothrix huangshanensis. The sequence continues at coordinate 4,999 of JAAXYX010000138.1, read as the reverse complement.
GTCCTCTAATAATTCAATGCATAGCATGATGTAGAAGACATAATTGAAAAATGACCATTGATGCTTGAATGTCATTTGTGAATAAGTGGACGGCAGAATGGACATGGACATGGAAACGAAAATGGAAGGCTCTATATTATTTACACCACTGTTCCTGTCCACTATTATATATGTACCGAGGTAGGTTGGCAATTATTATATGCATGTATATAAAGTACATGCATATAGCGAGCCTTTTCAGATAAATTTCAATGGATTTGATATGCAGGCACTATATGCTATATGTACTACATACTACATACAAATGTATTACGGTGTGGGTGAATGTGCATACTGTCATTGTGGTTGTCGTAAATTATAAAAGTTTTACATTTGAACAAGGATTTAAGTATTGACATTACATAAGTATGTCGAATTCTTTGGTAAGTCAAGCTCGGTAAAAGACAGTGATAAAGGTCCGCTAGAACTTGAACTTGGAAGACCGAGGACTACACGGAAGGGCCAGGACCTTGGGTGTAATAGTAATAATAATAATAGTGCAATGCATGGGGGACCCTTTGAGTGGTTTCGTTTGGTTTTTGTGAGACGAGACGTACCCACACACTCATTCTATTCTTTACCACGGATTGTGAGTAAGTTGAGCGTGGAATGATTTCATGACTGGCTCCACTTGACCCCTGAAATTGTTACAATTGTGTAAGTAGTTGTCCCCGTGCTCTCTCACAGCAGCAACACATTATACACATGATATGGAACACACTATAGAATCCACATACATATAGTGTTCCATTATTACTGGGACACACTCTCTAACACACACACACACACACACACGCTCCCGCATGATCGCATCACGACTCCTACAACAACTCCTACACTACACGAACAGCTACGAATACAAGCACAAGTTTTGGGCCGGATTCCTTGACATTGCATTCATAGACATGGAAATCGTAGACATGCTACTACTCATTGTCACTGAGAGAACCGAGAACTGAGGCTCGAGAATTGTTGGGGTACTTTTGCCATTCGGCATTTGGTTTCGCTCCTACGCATGGATACGATTACGCTATGTTATGTTATGTTACGTTACTTTACTTTACTTTACTTACTTTACTTCACTTGACGTTTTTCTACGTCGATTTCCTTTCTATGAATGCATGTGCAAGAGCCAGCGTAATAAGTGATGAAGTCGTAAGCGTGTGTCGTAGTCGCAGTCAATATGTTGGTTTTGGGTGGATATCTATGCTTGGTCTTTTGCACTTCTACTCCTGCTTTTCGATCTTATCTCGAGGTAAGGTTTGGTTTTGCTTTCGGTTTCGCTTCGTTTTGTTAAGATTTTTATTTTCATTGACGGTATATCTTAAAGTTAGTGTTGGTTGGGGTTGCAGAGAGAGAGAGAGAGAGCACGTTCTTCCTTGTATTTGTATTTGTAGGTATTTTGTATTGTAGGGAGACAAGGAGAGAGAGATAATGATTATGGAAACGGACGGTGGAACTCACAGACGGAAACTCTAACTCTAAAGATAGATATGAGTGGAGAGAATAAAGATGTCAGAAAAGCGTGCGGTTAGCCATTCATTATGCCTGGCTTCAGTTCAGTGTCTTGACTTTATATGATACTATGCCGTGCCATAGAATCCCATGTCATCCCATGTATGTTTTGGTATTGTACACTCTGCTAGAGTTATTTTATATCTGGTCTTGGTCTAGGGAAGATTGTTTCCTATTCCTATTGCTCTTGGTATTCTTTGCATAAAGTTGTGTGTGTGTGCATTTCGTGTGATGTGTTGTGATGTAATGTTATGTTATGCGACAGATTGCACTCTGGATGTGGATATGCTCGGAAGACTCTGAGGATGTGGCGGAGACTGTCTTATTCCGAGATCCTCATGCTTCGCATATGTACAAGAGTGCCGTACGTGTAGGTAGAGTTGGTATTAAAGGAGGCAGGAGTATATATTAGGTAGTAAAGTAGTTGAAAGTTCTTGTGGAAGTCGGAGAAGTAGTGGTGTGGTACGAGTTGTAGGAGTAGCTTTGTTGTTGTAATAGTGGAAACAGAAGACGACCCTTTTATTTCCAAATCTGTCCCAAAAATAAACTTGAACTCGCCGAAGAAAATGGTCTCGGAAGAAAATTTCTCTTGTTCACATCTTTTGTTCTGCCGGTAGAGAGTCGCGCATCATCTTTTACAACCGAGTCGATGTAGCAATAAAAACTTTGCAATCACCCCCCTCACCCCTCCTCAACTCATTTTTCTCTCCTTCTTTTTCTCCTTCTGTGTCTAGAAGAGGAGACTGTACATCAACTAGTCAACTTTCCAAATCCTGTTTCCAGTTCTCGTAGAAACTTTACCTTCTATCTTACATTTAGTTGTGGTCTCGTCGACATTTTCCTCAGCTAAAGGTGCGATAGGCACCGAGAATTTATTTTGTACAAGTATGAAGCAAGTATGATTCTGTACTTTCGAAGAATTTTAAATGATGTCATTGAGAATTGTTTTTGCCAGTTTATGAAATTACTAAAATATGAAATTTTACATTTTTTATGGAAATATGTTTTACTTATTTTTCTTTCTAATTTACAGGTGGTAATTTTCCAAATTTATAAGTAATTTAGAGCATTAAAAAGGAATAAAGAATAACCATGGACTAAAAACGAACGACATTATGACAATTACCACCTTGACATATTTAGTCTTAGGTAGCCAGTAGGAACTGTATGACTTTAGTGCAGTCCCTAACTTTGTGATAATATTGGTGCGGGTATCGCCGGGAAAATGGTGAATGCATTTTCCAAGACCGTATTCCATAATATACGGTAAAAGAAATACTACATCAGATTTAAATTATATCGATTAAAATAACAGGGATGTTTTCGAAAGATAGACCAGAGAATGATAAGACAGACGAATCAACTCGAAGCTGGAATGTGAATTCCGTATTGCCACACTATACCATGACCAGGGCACTATTGGTTTGGGAAATAATAATATGGGTATTGACAAATAGCCTTGGCTATATGACTTCATGGCATGCCAAGCTATATGTACTACCTATACTATGTTTACCATGCCATGGGAGTAGGTTTTTGAGAATTGTAGAATTTCAGTCATTATTCGTCTTTTATAAGCTCATGGAAGTAAAAACAAAGGAGTTTGACAGAGACTGACAGACTGGCAGGCAGACAGTTCGGTTATAGACAGACAAGGAAGCACGTAGTAATGGAGGACTTTTGTACTCTCATGTCTTGTATATTTGGGAGCGGAGCGAAAGACAAGCGAAAAAGGAAAGGAAAAGAATGGCAAAGCGAGAAAGAGGAAGGAAGTGAGACGAGAAGAGAAGAGAAGGGAGCCTATGATGACATGGTCCATCGCAAATACAATACAATAAAATCCAGTACAATCCACAATGCAGAATACATAAATAAGGAGACTGGACTGGGCTGGACTAGGATTGGGTACAAGTACAATCCCAGTGGGAATAAATATAGCAATGCCTTAAAAAGGTGATTTTGATTTTATTATTGATTTAATGGCTTCAACCTGCTCGTTTAGAGCGAGAAAAGTTGGAGTAAAATGTGAATGTTTCGTTGTCGTGGTGAAATTGTTCAAAAAATTAATAGCCTGACTTAAATAGGATTTTTTACAACTTCCACAGAATTTATTTACATTTGTGGTTCCATCACGGGGATCACCGGTACTGAAAACTCCAAACCGAAATCGAGTAAGCTTTGCACATGTATATCAGCATATTATATAGATGGTGAAATGGAAGATGTAGCAACAGTTACAATACAATAGCTATTGGCCCCGACCATCCCACGTCACATTTTGGTTCTGGTTCCGTTCTAATGACGGCCATGGCCTGCCATATTATAGGTACTTTACTTTATATATAGACAATCTATCTTATCTTACTCTTCACCGTATAGATCCTTATATATATTCCATTAGGCTTATATTTATTACCTACATACATTGTGGAAAGTAATGTCTTGAATAGGCCTGCCTAGGCTTAGCTTAGCATGATAGGACCGAACTTTTGTTTTCGACTTCTGCCTTTTATTCTTCTTATTGGCTTTGCTTGCACATTTACATGAGCATTAGGTTTGACTTGGTGGGAACTGAAGTGACGTTTGTGTACCTGCGAGGTGGTCCGAAATTTGAACGTGGAATTGTCAGTTGTCTCTCCGAATTAGTTTGAGTAGACAATTTAGCAATTTTATTCGATTTTGACTTTGCCTCTACTAGTTTTTTTGCTGAATGCATGAGAAAATATAATTTGTTTTTTTGTCGGGCGGAATTCGAAGATTTGTAGGCATTTCTATTTTATTTTCGTCCACTCACATTCACATTACATAGTGAGGGTACTGGTACTAGTCTGCTCTAGTGTGTGAATGATTTCTCCATTTTGTTTTATCTGTGGAAGGCGGTCATAAATTTGCCGGATGAACTAAATAGGAATGGAATGAAATGAAATGGAATTAAGTGGAAACTAAACCCAAGGAGAGGAGAGTAACGTAGGTACATATATCAATGCTAAGGAAATTATTGTCTTGTCGTCGTGTCAGTGTGAAGGACTCAAGACTGAGCATTCGTGATGACACATAAAAAACTAAAGTAATTTCTGCTTCCTGATTATAATTTTCTTTTTCTTGTTTTTCCTTTTTATTTATTATTGTCGCAGTTGTACTTTGTCATTGCCGTTGCCGTTGTCATTTCTGCTGTCATTGCCTAGTGCTATTCGTAGCTAGTGCACGCTGCTGCTACTGCTGCTACAGATAGTGCATTGCCGTAGTTGATAAAGAGTTTTCTAGTCCTTCCCAACAGCCGTGCCATGCCATGCCATACCATGGGTGTATCATTTTGATTATGGATGTGGATATAAAGGGACACATGGGTAGAGAGAAAAGCATAAGCATAGATACCTTACTCCTATATTGCTTGACTATTCCTGTTACTGTTGCAATTTCCCATGTTTTTTGTGCGGTGTGTCAG